>MU383143.1:248186-274486 GCA_022495125.1 Xylaria acuta | reverse complement strand
AGTTTTTGTTTATAAAAATAAATAAGTAAAATAGCCGTGTTATAAAACAATATAATGGATTAATTAATAAATAAATAAACATTTATAGTTAACTATATTAAAAGCTTTTAATATATTTAATAAAAAAATAACGTTATTTTATTTTAACTAAATATTTTACGTATATTTTTAATAATTATTTTAATAGCTATGTTAATAAACTATTATTTTTTATTTTTTATTTAGTTTTTTAATTATAAGCTTAAATGTTTTATAGTTTATATAAACTATATATATATATATATATTAAAGCTTTTTTATTATATTAATAAACAATATAAACTTTTAGCTTTTTTTAATACACGTTACTTTAAAAAGTTTACTAAAATTTAAAATTATTATTATATAAGCTATTTAAAACTATTTTAAATAATATTTTAATATAAAACTAATTTAAATAAATTTAGCTAACTATTTATAAAATAGTTTTTTATAAAGTTATAAAAACCTATAAAAAATTCGTTATTAAAAACTTTTAATAAAATAAATCTTTAAACTAATATAACAATTCTTTTTTTAATAATTTATTCTTTTATTTTAAATCGTTAATAATTATTATATTTAATTAACTATAAAGGCAAATTTTATAAATTTGTTAAAAACGTTATAAAAAACGTTTAATAAATATTATCGCTTTATTTTAATATTTTATTATTATTATTATAAACTTTATACCTATATTTTTAATAATTATGTTTATTTAACTAAGCTTTATAATACTTTTAAAATTTAAAACGTTTTTAAAACTATTTAACGTTAGCTAGCTTAAAAATTTATTTTTTTTTTACTTTAAACACTTTATTAATATATTTTTATATATTTTAAATATACGTTATATATTTGTTTTAAAAAATATAATATGTTAACTTAACTATAACATTTATTTACGTTATTTTTAAACAATATTATAAAACTTTTTAGCTTTTTAAATTATAGTTTTTTATAATATAAAAACATTTATTATAGCTATAAATTATTTTATAAATATATTAAAAATTTAATCGAACTTTTTTTTATTAATTAAAATTAATATGTGCGGATAAAATATATATATATATATAGCTATAAATAATTATGTTTATTTTATATATATAGTTAAGCTATTTATATATACCCTTATAAATATTATTATTAAATATAAACTATAAACCTATAAAAAAGCTTCCTTTTTCTATTTTTTTATATATATAGTTTTTACTTATATTTATAAACACTTATATTAAAAATATTTTTTAATATAATTAATCTTTTTATTTAAACTAATATTTTTGTTTTATTTATTTTAAACAAGTTTTACTTTTTTATTATATATAAAAACCTTTTTAATAAACTTGTTAAATTTATTATAACTTTAAACGTTTAATAATTTAATTCTTTTTTATTTTAAGTTGTTTTAATAAATAGTTATTAAACCTTTTAAAGCTTACTTTAAATTCATTGTATATTTTTTTGTTTTTTTTTTATTTTAATTAACTTATTTATTAAAATAGCTAATAATAAACCTTAACATATTATAAATATTAAAAGCTTTTTATTATTATTATACATATATATTTTAACGTTTTATATAAAATAATATAAGTTAAAATTTTTAATAAATAAATGTTTGTTAAATAATAGCTTTTAAAAAAACTTTTAAATAAAGCTTTTTATATTATGTTTATTAAGCTTAATAAATATATAAACTAAATTATAACCGCGGTTTTTTTTTATATGTTCGCTTTAATTTTTTTAAAGTTTTTAAATATTATTTTTAACGTTATATATTTATTAATATATAAAGCGGCCTTATTACGTTTTTATATTATATAATAGTTATTTTTAAAACAATATAATATATTTTTTATAAATATTTATTTTTTTAAATTGTTTTTAAGTTATACTTTATTAAAAATTTAATTTTATATTAATAAGCTCTTTTAATTATAAACAAATTAATAATTTATTTTAAACGTTTTTGTTTAATAAACAACCTATTTTTATTAAGCTTTTTAAAAATAATAATTAACGTTTTTAATAATAATAGCTTTATTATAGTTTTAAAACTTATATAAATAAATAATATAAATAGCTTTTATTAAATAACCTTTTTATAATAATTTATAGCGTATATTATCGTTAATATATTTAAAAATAACTTTTATAATTTTTATAAAATAAATATTTTTACTTTTTTTATATTTAAAAACTTTATAATAACTATAATAAATATTTTTAACACAACAAACCGTTATATAATTATATTTATAGCTATTAAACTATTATTTAGCTTTTATATTTAATATAAATATAGTAAGCTTTATTAAAGGTAATAAAACAATATTAAGTTTAAATAGTATAATATAGATTAAAAGGAGGATTATAGTAAGCGGTGCTACAAGCATTAGCTTTAGCCTTAATTTTATAGGTTTTATTTAACCTATAAACTAAGCCACTATAGCTATAAAGTAGCTATGCTATAAGTAAACCTTTCCTTTAAAGGGCTTTTCTTTAGCTTAATGTATTAAAATAGCTTATAAATAAACAGCTATGCTTTTTATAATATTTTATTAATATAAAGCTTTTAAACTATTAATAATATATTTATATAAAATAAATTTATATTATTATAAACTTTTAAATTTTTTTAATATATTTATTTATAGCTTATAAACTTTAAATAAATATTTATTAAAATTGTTTTAAAAGCTTTATTAATAAAAAGATTTTTAAACATATTATATAAAAAATTTTAACTATTATAACGATTTTTTTACGTTATAGCTTTATAATTATAGTTATAACTATTTACTTTAATAGTTTAAAGTATATAACTATATAAACTTTTTTATATACGTTTTTTTTATATATATAATAGTTTTATTTTTAAACTATAGCTTTAATAAAAAAAAAATTTTTACTTTAATATTAATATATATTTTTAATTTTATTTAATAGTATAATAAATATTTTACTATAATAATATTCAAGTTTTTTAAACGTTATTATTAATTAATTTATTATATATATATATTTTTTTAATAGTAAACAATAAATACTTCGAGCTATATTTTTTTATATATTTATATAGTATTATTAAAAATCATTATTTTATAAAAACTATTAAAACGATTTAATAAAAAACTATAACTATTTTTATATATAATATTATATTTATTATATAATATTTATACTTTTTATATAATAGCTAGCCTTTTATTTAATACCTTTTATTATTTTTTATTAATATTTATTAAAGTAGTTAACCTTTTATTTAACACTTAATATATTAAAATTATAAAAGAAATAGTTTAAGTAATAAAATCAAAGCTTGATTTAAAAAAAAAGAAAAAAAAAGGGTGCTTTATAAGCAGGTCTATAAAGTAAATATGTTTATAAGCATACTTTATATGCTAAATAACAACTAGTTAACGGTTGTTGTTAAGTGGTAACCTTATAAAGCTGCTTTTATTAACAACGTCTTTATTTATTAGCTAAACCTTTTAAAAGTTTATATTAAATTATAGCTTTTTGTTTGTTTTTATCTTTATAGCCTTTTATTTATATATTTTACTTTATACTTAACTATATAAAACGTTTAATTTTATACTAAAAATTATTTATTTTTAATAAGTTATTATTTTAAAAATAATAGTTTTATAACTAATAGTTTAATATATTTAAAAGCTTATTTAAACGGTTATATAAAACATATAAAATAACTTTATTAATTAATTTATAAAAAAGCTAGCTAAAGTTTAATTTAACTATATAACGAAAATTTAATAGCTTTAAACTATTATAAATATAGCTAATTTTATAGCTTTGTTTTAAAAGCTTTATTTTATTATATTAATTCCGCTTTTTTTATTAGCTTAGCTAAGTTTAATATATAGTTTTTTTTTTAACAACAAATTATAAATTAATAATAATATAATTAAATTTATAAAAGTTAAATTAAAAAATATAATAAATTATATAACTTATACTTTTATATATAAAATTAAATTAATAAAACTTTATAATAATTATAGCTACTTTATATTAAATATATAACAACTTAAACAAAATTATATAAACGTTATAAAAGCTTAAATTTATAACTATAAAAAATAATAATTTAATATGTATTTTTTTTTAATTTAAAAAAAAAGCGAAAATATAAATATTATAATATAATTAAACTATTTATATATTTAAAATTTATGTATTACTTTATTAAATAAGTTAAAATTTAAAATTAACAACTATAAATTAATCTTTAATATTTATAATAGCTTTATTAACTTATTATTATTAATAAAAAGTAGCTATAAAACTAAGTATAAATTAATAAGTTAATTTTATACTTAATTAAACCTTTATATAAATATTATACTTATAAACTTAAACGAAATAAATATTATAACTGTTAACTTTATTAAAACCTTTTTAAAAACATTTATATAAAGTTTAACTTATAAACATTTTATTAGCGATTTTTTTAATATTATAACTATTTAAACATTTAAAAAGTAAATAATATTTAATTTTATATATAAATATAAATAAAAACGTTAAAAAAACATTGTTATAAAAAATATAGCTTTAAAATATATAAAATAAAAGTTTATAAACTATTTTTTATAAAAAATACGTTAAATTTTATATAAAAAAACTTAAACAAGCTTTTTATTATATGTTTGTTTATATATAATATATATTTAATTTATTATATAAATAAAAACTTAAAAAAGTAGTTATAACTATTTGCTTTAATAGTTTAAAGTATATAGCTATATAGTTAATATATATAGTTAAATATATAAACTTTTTTATATACGTTTTTTTATATATATAATAGTTTTATTTTTAAACTATAGCTTTAATAAAAATCTTTTTTTTTACTTTAATATTAATATATATTTTTAAAATTTACTTAACGGTATAACAAGTATATTATTATAATAGTTGCTTTAAAAACAGCTTTAACTTAAATTTATTTATTAACCTTTTTAAAAAAACTTGTTTAAAAAATAATTATTATGTTTTTATTTTATAGTTTTTTAGCTATTATAACTTTAATTTTAAAAAACGTTATATTTATTACTATAATAATTATTATTAGCTTATGTTTTTATAATAATAAATTAAAATTTTTAGTTTATAATAAAAAAATTTTATTATATTTTATTAAAAAAACTTTTATTTTAAAAGCTTATTAATTTTTTATTATTATTACTTTTTACGTTTATATAATAGTTATTAACGCGTTTATTTTTTATAAAGCTTTGTTAAAATTATAACAAATAATTAATACGTTTAAATTTAGTTATTTAATAGTAAATTTTTTAAAATAGTTAATTTTTAAATAAAAAAAAGCTTATATATTTTAATAGCTACTTTTTTAAACGTTTTATTAAAACAAAAACTTTTTTTTAATTTTTTCAACTAAAATATAAGCTTAATAAATTTATTAAACAACTTATATATAGTTATAAGCTTACTTGTTTTATTAAAAGTAAAACATTTTTAAAAAGTCTTAATAAACGCATTTAATATAAATCCTCTAGCGTGTTTAATAAATATATTAATAAATAAATCGTTTATTTATATATTAATAGCTTTTTTTTCGCGTATTATTATTGTTATTATTATATATACTTTATGTTAAAGCGTTTTTAGCCGCTTTTACGTGCTTTTAATTATATTAAATAGTTTAACAAGCTTATAAAGTTATTTATAACAATAAAAAAAGCCCAATTTTTCTTTATTTTTTTAATATTATCCGTTAAAATAAATATAGCTAAAAAAAATAGCTAATCTTAAACCTATTAATATTAATTATATATATAAACAATAACGTATAAATATACTTTATATATATATTATATAAACCTTTTTTTTCTTTTTAAATAAATAAATATAATGTATATAATAAAAGTATATTTTATTTTATTAACTTTATATATAATTATATAAAGCTTATTTAACAATATAACTAATTATTAATTATTGTTAAAAAAACTAGTAAAAATTAAATAATAATTTTTTTTAGTTTAATTAACTATTTATAATTATAACAATATTATAAAAATAACAGCAAGTAAATATATATTAAATTGTTTAAATTTTAATTAATATATTTAATATATTATTAAAGCTTAAGTTTTAACTTGTTTTAAAACAAGCTTTTTTTTTTATAAATATATAGTTATATACTTGTTAAATTAACACTTTAGTTATTAATATATAAACATAACCTTTGTTTAGCTGTTTTATGTCCTTTAATATTTTATATTAACTATGTATAAAATAACAAGGTTTTTTACATAGCTTATACACTTAATAAAGCCATTATCCGACATTATTTATACTTTTATTAGTTGTATATAGCTGTGCGAGCGGCCCTATTATTCCACTTTTTAAGTTACCTAGCCGAGATAAGCACCCAAGGAAGTCTATAGATTAATTGAGGGTAACCCCCCCCCGTCTGCCTTAGAGTCCTGTACACTTTAGTGTAGAAATGTTCTACAAAGGACTTGGCCTCATTTAAATTTGTTACCTTCGGTGCTAGGCGGCTGCGCCGCGAAAACATAATTTAGGTATTATTTTTAACCTCTTTGACTTCCGGGAGGATGTATGCTTTACACCAACCCCTATTCCAGACAAAAGGCGAATATGTTTTTATTTTGGTCCGCCGCTCGCCCTAGGCTCACGAGGCTTGCTACTGTGGCGTTCTTGTGGCGTCGAGTCCTTTGTGGATCGTCTCTACGCGAAAGTGCACGGGCAGGAGCACGGGACTTTCAGGTAGACAGGGGGGGGGAGGCTACCCCAGTTGATCTGATTGCTCCACCAAAGGGATAGCCCAACTTTCCCAGGCAGCTATCAAGTCGTAGAGAAAGTGTTCGCACATGAATACCCGAATATATACTTGTGTAGGTTGGCCCTATGGCCACATCCTAAATAACATCTTCCCGAGGCTTATAGTTAATCGTGCCAGCCCGTCCATCCATCGTCTTGACGAACGAAGAGACAGATGCCCGTTGCTGCTCGTGGTTATGCCCATCTCCACAAATCGTCGCCGCCGTAGGAGTGTTGTATCCGTCGACTTGTTCCCGAGAGCGGCCCTGGTCTTGGGCTGCAAGACGATAGCCGGTCGGTTTGCCGGTCTTGGGCTAAGAATAGCCACGATATTTTCACAACCCAGCGACTGGCAGGCTATCGCATCGGTGCACGCAGGACGAGCCGTGTCGCATAATTTGGCCTCGACGCATCGCCGACCAACGGCTCTCCGGTCGCATCCGGCTCTGCAGTGACGAAACACAGGATGTGAATCCCGGTCCATCCCGCAACATGGAGTAACATGTAGGTATTGTCATGGCAGGTATCAATTTCCTTGGCGTCACTCCCCGATGGACACACCGAGGAGCGGCGTCTCTGGGGGTCCTTGCGCAGACGCACCCTGCAACCGCGCGGCCCCGGCACGGCATGGAACAACCGGATGATGTATATGTACCCTAGGCATATATCGGTGAAACATCTCGGCTCGTCCAATAAACGTGGATCCCGTGCCTTGAGCGCGCCTCACCGGTTTTGCAGGAAAACACATAGTGGAGAGATCGGTGTGAAATACACGCCTTGTCGAACCAAAGAATTCACTTTTTCGGGGAGTTCTGAGCGGCCAGGCTTTTCACCGAGCCTTATGCTGGGGTAACGAACGACTATCATCTATCACTTTCCTTCCGCTACCACCGAGGTTCAAGGTAGCAAGGAAGAGAGCGAGGCATGTCAACGTTGGGATCACCATTGAGCTGCAGTATCGCCGTTGAGTACCGGTGTTTCCGTGTCATACCCGCCGCCACGGACTCCAGATGCCCTTTTTCCTGGCTGGATTTCCGGACAGTGAGAAATGGGATAAATGGAGCGAGGCCGAGGTCTGTTTGGGGGCCTGGTCCTGCACTGTGATGCGATGCGGTACGATGGTGATGGTGATTGATCTTGAGCAGAGTCAGATAACCGATGGTCACCAACGAAGATAATCCAGACGAACTGGATTGATACTCAGCTGGAAAGGCATACAGTGTCCTCGCTGGATCCTTACTGCTATCGGCTGCTGATGCATTTCATGAGACGCACTTTCCGCGGCATACCTTTGTAGGTAGATCAGGGTAGTTCGGACTTCTTGAAGAGCGAGGTCATCCATTTACGAGCACTGTTTTTGGCTACATGTGTTCCGTCCATTAGAGAAATGGTGCTACTTCCCTCTGCGGAACAAGGAGGCCTGCAAATACACTTCGCTGATACACTCCGATGCCAATCAAATTGGGTTGAACTTCCCCTATAAAATTCGCGAGCATTCACGCTCTTAACACTTTGACCCCATATGGTGTTGGCGTAGCCTCGCCAACCACATTCGCAGGCTATGCTCCGAGTGTAGGAGCGGCTCCCTTCCTTCAGATGGTCGGTCAAGGAGACGGTTCACTCACCATTCTTGTCATTCAATCGCAGCGGGTGTCATAACACGATTGACCCGGTTTGTGATTCCCTTTTCTAGGACTAATTCCTGCAGCCCTGTTTAGCTACACTTTATTTAATAGGGGTGTTTAGATGGCTATCTTCTACTTCGCTCTACGTTCTCCGATCTATTACAACCGCCGAGGCTCACGTTACCCTAAGTGAAACTTTGAGGTCTGTACTATCTGAAGGCGACGAGATACTTCGTGCCACATTAATTTCCATCCGTATCCGAGAGACCGTGCCCGGGCGTACATCCCGCTTATCCCAATGAAGCTGATTCGACCTGTGGGATATCAGGTGACTTGAAAGCAGCACTAGGATCGCGGGGTTATCTGTTCCTCAACATCGTCCTGGTTTCCTGCCAAGTTCAGTAAGTGACACGATCCCCTCAGGTCAGGACAGCCGTACGCTGATTGGGGCCCCCGCGAATTGCACATGTTTCAGTTCCGCGGAGATCGCTTCTTGAAGCCAGTCTAGATTCTCGTCGGTGGTCATCTGCCATTCCTGATACCCCTCCGTAGCGACGAAAGCGGCGAAGATCTCTGTTTCTCTAGCGGGGGCGAGTAGCAAATGACCTGCTCACATGACAATATCGAGAGGGGCAAGAGGTGGCAACGAGCAATAAGCAATGAGCAGTGAGTACAGTACAGGTGACTCTAGAGGAATCCACGGAATACACTTGGTGAATTAACCAAGCAATTGCTGGTTGCGCAGGGTGTGCTTCCGTGATACTTCATTTACCATTACCAATAAGGTGACCTTGTCGTTTTCGTTGTTGCCGTGAGCTCTTCATCGCTGTTCAGCTCATCACCATGGAATGGTCTAGGTGGTTGTCCGGAACCCGCGCATTCGAGTGAATCGCCACCGATGGGTCAAGCTTCAGCTCTGATTGTTCTTGATTGGTACTCAGTATCGAACGGATGTTGCCTATTGGAAGATATACTCGATGGTCTGACCTCATCCCCGTTAAGTGACGGGTTTATGCTTGCCATGTTTGCCACATGACAGCCATTCATCCATTGAGAACTCTCATCGTCACCACGCTGATATCAAAGGGCTTTGTAACGACGTTAGGGTGGACTGGTTATGCATAGCATTAATACTGAGTTGATTAGGCTTAGTCACGCCGCCTATTTTCGCATTAGCAATGCTTCCATGCAAATAGCCACTAACACATGTGGCGAGCGGGTACGAAGCTGAGAGAGCACGGCCTTGACCGCCATATGTCTGCCATAGGACATTGAAGTCAATGTGCGGTTATGATCAGGGGAAACCAAAGACTCACTCCGCAAAGGATGTCTGAGCGCAAGCCTGAATGCGTCACGGATTCAGCCACCTCTTTTTTTAATAACGGAAAGGAGAGATGCTGGGAAATTTAAAAATTTTAAAAAAATTTTCCCACCTTCCCTGCTTCCCCCACTGCGCCTTGTAATTCCGCGTTAGAAATGAAACGCCGCGTTAAGCCTCCCCTCTCGCGAGGCGCTTGCATCCGCACGTAGACGTAATTCACTCATACCTGGCACTGCTGCATATGCACCTGGGCAAGGTCATCGTACGTCATATGGGCCGGGTATGTGATGACGAGGTACCTGTTGCTGTAGCTCGTGCAGTACGCTCTGGTTAGCCAGATTTGGGGAAGGGCTCAAAAATCTCAAATTGCGTAGTGCAGCAGCGGACACAATGTGTAAACGCCTCCAGTACACGCAGTTATTTCGCCGCACAAGTTCTGCAGACGCACATCATTCTATCTGTCTCTGACCGGATGTATCTGGTTGCTTCCGCGGCCTCCCGCTGTGGGCCGTGTAAGGTTATCTTGGATCTAAGTTAGGGTTCCATCGTAAGAGGAGACACATGAGGTGCCGAATGCATGTGGATGTGCCGATGTTGTCATTAATAAGAAGCCAATGCGTCTACAAAGACGGAAGGCCGGGATGTACTTTCAAAGGCTGGCTGAGAAGCGATCCGAAAGTCGCCCAGCGTCCAAACGAGATAGCAATACGTAAGAATGAGACGAGACATGTGGCTTGTTGAGCTGTCCCGTTCGCGAAAGTTGAGCAACAATCGGTACCATACGTGAAAGTACTCACTAGGTACGTCTATGTGAGCCAATGAGAACATGGTGAACGATAACGAAGGAGAACGCCATGTCTGCAGACTTCAGTCCATCCCACGGGCCCCTGCCACCTACCTAATCGACTCGAACAAATGTGATGCGGTTGTGGGGGGCAGCCTCCGGGACTTTCTTTTATTCATAGTAAACATAAACACATCAGTCGGCTTTATCAATCAATGCATAGACCTACCTCCCTGAGGGATGAAAATGTCGGTGACGGCCGCCCGGTAATAAGTCGTGACGCAGGCGGTCGACAACAACGCAGCCAACGTCCCTTCGTCTTAGCAGCACATGAGTTATGATGCCCATGACATTCCAGAATCTTTCCACGGCATGCTGTACAACATATCGCCACGGGTAGGGGAGGTCTTGAAGTGGACCCGGTCCCTGCATTCGTTCTGTGTCCTGCTGCCTCATACAGTACCCAAGGTACTATGCATACGTCTCCGCAAAAAGATATCATTCTTTAAGCTATGCTAAAAATGAAGAGAGAATAGAGCGTTCTTAACAGCACCAGCACCAGCACCAGTATTCTAAATACCATTTATTCCTTCCCATTTTATTGTTGAAAGTGGCTCACGCTCTTCATTGTCGTTGTCTTGCTATGTTGGGAATTGTCGACTCCCCAGGGTCACCTAAGTTACTTAGTAGCACGGGGTATCCTTGTACCATCACCCACAGGCAGCTGTATCTAGAGCGCGAATTCACAATCTGCCGAATGTCTTCGGTGGGTTCCGTACATGCGGCCCGTAACAAGTCTCAGGGACCTGCTTCTTTCGTCTTCGTAGGTGTAGGGCTTGTTGCTAATTGAGTATGAAAGTTGTTGCAAAGTTCACTATTCCTACGAGATTAAATTTTCCGTATAAGGATGTTACTAGTGTTAAAGATGTTCCAATGTCCCTATCAAGTAATAATAACTCTGATCCTAGACCGATGATGGATAAGCCCGCGTGTTCTCCGCAAACCCTTGCCGCACTAAAGAAATCTAGGAACCGAAACCCCACCGAGAGAAAAATAATCGTTAGGAGTAGTAGTAATAAGGAGACATTCAGTTGCAAATATTATGTCAAACAGGCAACCGGGTTTTCTAGTAACTGACCGCATGGAAGCTTGCCCCGGGAGCTGCAAAAGGGGCCTCGGGACAGAGCCTTGGACTGTGTGTACTTGCCTAGGTTGGTATTCCCGAATTGCAAACAATTGGTTCGATGTGGCTCTCAAGAACATCAGGGGAACAGCACGTTGCCGAATTATAGCCACACACCACTGGCATAAGATCTCGCATATGAAACACTCTGGCCAAGATGACTACTTTCGTAGGACTATGTCTGCTTTGACATGACGGCTTATGAGCAAGCAACCTAACTAGGCAGTTCATTCCCCTGGTACTAGCATTCCATTTATGGCATCAGAAAAGTGCAACATCATCCTACAAACTTTGATATAATAAATTTGACACACGAGTCTAACATATTTGCTTCACCACCTGGCAAGTCACGACATTCCGGTGAACACATAGCTGGGATACGGCTGGGTGGACGCGCGCATCTGACTGACTTTAACTCGCGGTCCCTGCCAACTAGTGATTCATACCTAGATACCCGGTACTTTAGGAACACCAATCATGGCTCTCATCCCGACCTCGTGCTATACTCGGCATCAACGAAGTAGACCTTGGCTTCGAGTCTTCGAGTAATTCCTGTGTCTTTCCGCTCAGGCGAACAAAGCGCCGGGCGGCTCTTTAGACTTAATGCATGTGCGCAAAGCCAAGAGATATCATAGACATGGTTAATCTATCTGATTCGCCGGGTTCAAATTCTCGGTATAGAAATAAGTAACTAAGACAAAAAGACTTGAAACAGCCCTAAACCAGAACTTTACAATGGAGACATTGTGGGTACGAACCGAATTTGGTAACATCGTTAACAAACCACTGTAAGGTCGCACGTAACCCATTTCGCCTTTATTTCCTACAACGTATGATTGAGCAGATTCCCTGTGTCCGGTTCGATTTGGAATGTGACTTCAAAAGCCTGTCTCCTACTACTGCGGTAACGGATATCATCCCACATACTCGTTCCAGGCACCGGATGGGATGAGGACTTGTAAATTTAGTGAAGGTCTAGGTCAGGCACGGTACTTTACTGGGCAGACAACGGCCGGCCCCCCTTGAACATTCGGCACGGCAATTAGGCCTCTCTATTCCGGCTTTATGGCAGTGGGCGCTTGGGCGTTGCACTGTGTTGAAACGGTTGCCCAGGGACTAGTTATGCGCAGCAGTCGATATCGGAGAAGGAGTACTCATCACAGACCAAGAGGCAATCATACTTTTCCCATGTTTCTCCTGCTGAGGGCAAGGTGTGCCGGATATATTGGGGTTAGATCGATATCTGGTTCTGCTGCCAAGGGTCTGAGATGACATCTAGATGATGCGAACTACAGAGGCGGATTGTGCCAGGCAGGGCACGGGCATACTCGGTAACAGGGTAAGATTTTCGGTCAGTATTTTCGGACCTCATCCAGCAGAAAACATGACCGAGAGGCGCCGGCGCGGTACAATAGGTCATTGGCCAATGGCTTCAAGATCGGCCAAGGTTACCCCAAACCCCCATCATAGTGAATACCTATTTTAGACTAGACACAAATCGCAATGTCGATCACCGCTAGTTTCAGTTTGTTCTTCAAACACACACATGCCTATCTATCTACGTCGACGATGCATGCACAAGCTCATCGGATGCAAAGATTCCTCTAGTTTCTCGTTGCCATTTTGGATGTCTTGGGCCCTTGATGTGCAGCGTAGGCAGCTCTCTACAGATTTGATTTTAACCGGCCCCCAAGGTACAGCCGCAGGGGTCTCGTTCGTTTCCAATAGCCAGCATGGTATTGGAAGCTGTACATATCATCCGGAACATATACCACAACTGCCATGGACGTGGGAGAAGCTCCATTTTTGAAACCTCGCAAGAATCAGGCTACTAATGGTGCACAGATCTGACGAGGCTTTTACGGCAGCCAATGCCGTCTCTTGGGATGAATTGATCCTGTACCGAATCCAACGTTGCCTTTAGGAGGTGTGCGGGTGTGTGCAGATTTTCGTGGCCGACCATAAGTCTAAATTAAGGGAATTGCTAGGGTCTGGCTGTGACGCTACGCCGGGCCGCTGGGAATCATATCGCATATACGGTTGGGAAATAGGGCTAATCAACATCTGCAATGACGGAGAGATCGAGTTTCTCGTTATCATCATGGTGCTCACCACCATTAACTCCATTACCCCCACAGCTATGCTTCTCCAAGGGCCACCACCACGTTTCACTCGGCTACGAAGCGGTGTCGTGACGGCGTGGTGCCTGAGCATGGACACACGTTTCCCACATGCCTGTCCCAGTAATGAGTATACGATATAGGAATAGGCAAGGTATGTGCGTACGTTCCACGATGCTGTAACGGCGGCTCGACGGACAGGGAACCAATACTGACCCTAGTTCGATGAGCAACATATTTCCCACGAAAGCGAGGCATGCGATCCCTTTTAGTATCTGTATGCGCTCTTGCGTGTTTGTCCCTGTATAGGACTTTCCCCAATGCCGTCATCGGTGTGACCGATACCTGCTCTGCAGAAACGACCTGTCCAAATCCCCGATATCACCAATGTTACTATCGCAATATGAGGTGAGAAAAGGATGTTTCCTTTAGTCTTTAAAGCAGTCATAGAAAGGCCTATATTCATGTATACCCTATTTCAGTCTATAGGTAGTTCATGCTGATGTCCTACCCCTCTTAAATTTTTTTTAATTTACCGCGGAAAAAAAACCAGTGTATGCTAGCATATGGTAATCCGATCACGGTGAGCACAACGCCGAGCAATTTATTTGTCTGGTACACTACTATGATGAGCATGCATTCAGAGCTGAGCCCACTGTTTCTGAGCAGTGCTCAGCATTAGGGCTTCAAAAACGGGCAGCTCCTCCGACTCACCTTCCCCCCTGGTCAACTGTGCCATGGACTTGGGACAATGGTCCTAAGGCCAAGGCCGAAACTTGTTGACAAACGTGTTATCATCCCAATTCTCGCTTGCAAAACCTTGTGGTTGACTCGGTGTGAAGTTCCTACACATAAACCTTGACTTGACCCCTGCCTCTAATAAATTGGAGTGCTCTTTGAGAATGTGAATAGCCAACCGATCCTGCTAGTCTCGTCTGAACATCTACCTAAACTACTTAATACGCGCAGGCAGAGAAGCAGAGGCCATCTCTGCCTCACGCGTACTACTATCGATTTCCAGCGACTTTCGTGTAGTTACGAGTTGTTACTAACAACTTATTAGTGAACCACAGAATCAGTGTGTGAATAACAGTCCGAGTAATCCGGATTGGGTTCCCGCTGATGTTCTTTTAATACTGTTATATCTTAAGCACTAACCGACCTGGCTCCACTACATTGCAGTTCAATGGACCCTTATTCGTGGCCAAATTAGCACTTCCTACAAGCTTAGCTACTTCTGTAGTCGGAGAGACTACTTAAAACTTGATGAATATACCAGAGACAACTTAGGAACAAAGCGCCGGCTGTGGCTGATCATATCCATTGTTTGTATTTGCTTGGTATGGACTGACTGATTCGTGGCAATATCGGATCTTCCCGTCCTGGACCATTAGACGACGGCCGCTCGCGTGATCGCCGCAAGCCTGGTACTACTCCTGTATCCGTTACTGCATGTTGGCCGTTCGTTCATCCCGTGGCAAGATTCAAGCTTACAGAACACAGCAGACATCGCATTTTGAGGATTCCCCAGCCGCTTGATACCCTAGTCCAGCCCTCCCATAAACCCACAGTAGCTTCACACACTAGCATCGTCATCACTGGGAAATATAGCGGCAACACGGACAAGGAGAAGGAAGAAGACCCTGAGAAACGCCACGGCGGTTACGATTGGGTAACAGACGCAAGTCCGAGCACCACCACCTAACAATTAGACGAAACAGATATCGGCGTGTGGTGTGACAGCCGCACAGTGCTGGTTTTCGTGGTTTTTTTCCCTCTCCGTTGTCGACTTGCTCGTTAGGTACTTTTTACGGACTACACGTCCCCAACCTATAATACTGCTCGTCACGTAGCATCAGCGCGGAGACGGACGTGATTAGCAGAGAGGTGCCGCTCCGTTAGACGCCCCTAGCCCTGCAACCAAAACCCCACCTGCGTCGCCTCGTCTCCTCCTCGCTACCCCGTCTACACTACTAGCAAGGACTGTGACACGACTCCAAATATCTAGCGCACTCTCTCCTCCTCTTTCAGGGCTTGCAGGGGCGCTCCGAGGGGCACCCCTCTCTACGGGCTAGGGACCACACTACGCCGATAGTGCTCTGCTGCGTGTAGACACTACTGTAACTAACCTCTAGCGGCGCATTCTTGCCTAGCTTAGTAGCAGCTAATCTGGTAACTATCTACAGTCTAGAGCTTTCTGTCGGTCCTACAGTATCTTGGTTTAGAGGGAGAGAGGTAAGTACCCAGCGTAAATGCTGATTCCCCCTCCAACTGATCATTCGATGGCTCGCTCATGCTAGCCGTCGTGTCTATCGTTAGACTGCGCTCTCCTCAAGACAGTCCGAATCCAGTGGCTACGTTCTACTATGTGAACATGATGATCTGGCCATGCTTTCTGTGGTGAAGATAAGCTACCTACGGCTATTTAGGTATGTCCTATGTGACATTGAACCAGTATTCCGCAAGTACACGCAACGACGTGTAGATACTAGATATATATGCAGGCAACTGACTATCCAGACTAAGGTACGGTAGCACGTACATAAGTTATGTTGACCAAAATACCATGTACAATCTCTCTTGTCGAAATTGACCCGAGAATTGTCACTTCGCTACATTCGATTTTGCTGCACTTGGTACTATATGCTTCGCACCGAGCACTAGCCCTGCCCCTGTTATTATAGCTACCTACATGTTCAAGCTGCATCTAATACACACATGCATACCCAGACGTACACCTGTTGTATGCAGCACACATCCATGATATATGTGTCCCGCGCATGTAAGTAGATGGGGAGATACCTAGTACCAGTCGACCCTAGCTAACCTAGTCATCTAAGAATTACCTACTTAGGTAGGCAGCTTTAGTTTAGTCCAACCGCCTCACACAGCTTCCCCATAAATCCCTTAGGGTGCGTTCCAATGTATCGTCTGTCTATCGTCTACCTCCCTGGATAGTCTTGAGGTAGCGTACGGATGAAGTAGCTTGGGCAGAGGATGTCGAGAGCTGGCTCAATGGGGTCGTATGGAACCATCCACCTATATATCCTTGCCTCCTCTCCACGGGCCTAGGCCATATATCTAGGTGCCTCGACAACCTCCTTCGTTACAGGCAGTCGACGATTGCTTCTGCACTCCCCCGGGATCGTCTCTCGTCTCTTGTCTCTCATCTCTTGTCCGTCATCTCTTGCCAGTTGTCCATTAGTATATGACTTCGTTCTTTTGAACCCTCTGGGCCGGCGGCGCATTGTGTAATATAGTTTGCGATTCCTCTCCCGCACGCTGTCTTCAACACTCGCTTGTGGTTTCCCCCCAGGTGGACGGCAGGAAGTTTGAGTCACCACACCACGACACTCACACTAAGTTGTCTATTGCTTCGAGACTATTGCCCATCATCCCGTTAATATCTTCCTTTTTGGGGTTGCTATTCACTGCACACTGCATCATTGTTTGCCGTGAGCGTTCGCCTAATCGAGAGTTACCATCTACACCCGCCCATTCCTCATCCAGCATTCCTCCCTTCACCTAATCAATAACTCCGGTGGTTTTCGTGGGTTTGCCCGGTCCGCAATATCCTCAGGCCCATCGCCTACCTACTTCAGCACACCAGCGTTTGAATATAGGATTTAGCCTTTCCCCCCCGGCAACTCTCCTCCTCTCCGCCTACACATAGCGGTTCTCGAGCTTTCCTGGTCTGTGACTGGAATCAGCAGGCTTGGTTAATAAAACATCGGCCCACGCACTCGCCGGATCACATTCCACCGGACTGGCGGCCGTACCACACCCAAAAATACAAATCGAACGTCTCGGATTCTACCGTGCCTGCATAGCAGCGTGCCGGACAACCCTACCTGCACCCGATCCCGTCATCCCGGTACCTCTTCCTCGGGTCGTTGTTCATCACGCACAACCCACCCCGGACCATCCATTCCCCCCTAAACCGTTCCACTCTCAGCAGCAATCAAGATGGAATTAATTGGTAATTTTGAGGGATTTTCCTTCTCGCATTTCGAGTTTCTGTCATCGGCTAAGTTTTGGTGGTTCGCCTTCTGGATCCTGTGGTAAGTACTGCCGCGCATGGGCGCGCCTCATTGGCCCAGTACCCCAGAACGTGATATCTGACTACCGACTAGGGTCCATCGCTACCTGCGCCTCATCGTCCACACTGTTAGTCACTGGGCGTACAAGTCGAAGCCCATACCCGAAAAGCCGATCTTCACGGCCGACGATGTCACAGTCATTATCCCGACCATCCACAATGCCTTCGAGGAACTGCGCCCCTCGCTAGAGAGCATCCTCGCATGTGGACCCGCTGAGCTAATCCTGGTCACCACGGTCGACAAGCATGCGGGCCTCGAGAAGCTTGGCGAGAGCCTAAAAAGGTCTACCAGCACCCAAAGCGTGCGCGTGCTGTTCACGCCCATTGCCAACAAGCGGCTGCAGGTTTGTGAAGCCTTGCCCAAGGTCAACACGGCCATCACCGTCATGGCCGATGACGATGTCACATGGCCCTCGACGCTCCTCCCCTGGATCCTGGCGCCCTTCGAGGACCCCAAGATGGGCGGTGTCGGGACCTGCCAACGGGTGCGGAGAGAGCCGGATGCCTCTTGGTCCACCCAGGTCTGGAACTGGCTAGGCGCGGCTTACATCGAGCGGCGCAACTTCGAGATCTCGGCTACGCACAATATCGATGGCGGCACCTCGTGCATGTCTGGTCGGACCGGCGCTTACCGGTCCGAGATCCTGTCGAGCCATGACTTTCTCGAGGGCTTCAAGACGGAACGCTGGCGCCACTACATTCTGAATGCTGACGATGATAACTTCGTGACGCGGTGGCTCGTCAATCACCAGTGGAAGACCTGGATCCAGTACGAGTCCGAGTGTGAGATTGAGACGACTCTGGAGAATGGCCGCAAGTTCCTCTACCAATGCTCCAGATGGTCGCGCAGCAATTGGCGCAGTAACTGGACAAGCTTGGTGCGTGAGCGATACGTTCTCACGTAAGTTTTCATACTCCGTCTGACGCCGCTTGCTAAGCCTGCCATTCCCTATCAACAACTGACCGTATCATATACTAGCCAACAGCCGTGGTGCACCTATGCGTTGCATATCGCGACCTTCACGTCGCTCGCTTTTGTTGTCGACCCTCTGTTGCTGCTTTCTCTTTGGTGGGGAACGGAAGGATGGGGTAAGGACACCCGCCAGCAGCTGTTCTGGTCACAGTTCATCTTCATGTTCGCCTACACCAAAGTTGTCAAGCTGGTTGGTCTCTTCCAACGACAACCGCGGGACATTATATTCCTGCCTGTGTCTATCCTCTTCGGCTATTTCCATGGCTTCATCAAGCTTTACGCTCTTTTCACACTGAACATGGTATAATAAAACAATCCCTTTCTACATAGGCAAATGCAGCTTGCTAACGCTGCATCAGACTTCCTGGGGTAGTCGGCCAGACGGTGACGCCAACGATGCTCTCCGCATGTCCCCACGCCCACGCAGGAGTGATAGTGTTGCCACTCCGTTGCCACGACCCGACGATCTGGAACGTCTCATCAACCCTAGAATGCGCAATGTCCCGCGCGGATTGTCAGAGAAAAGGGCACTCCCTGAGTCGGATGCAAGTCTGCCGTCGATTGCAGTGGTTGCTGGATTCCCAAAGGAAGCTGGGGCATTTGCGCACAGCTCTAATTCTCTTCATTTTGCATAAAAGCATGTGAGTGAGACGAGAACACGAAGTTATGATTCACGATTGCCTTGCCACTCTGGTGCATAACTTAATCATTACTGGGGAAGGTGTCAACAGTACTTTCCCGGGGAACAGGTGATGTGTTGCTTTCAACCCCCACCGGGGCTCTCGGATGGTTTGAGGTTTTAATATGACTTGGAGAATAGTATGGTATCTGTCTCGCAAACCAAAAGCGTTTCTCTTCCACGGATTTAGGCCCGGTGGAAAATCTGATTTATTATGGGATTCAAAGGAGGATATCGGAGTTCAGCCATCTCATTTCGGTCTGGTTATTCCAGCGACTGTATTCTGGGTAATAACGGATTTATGTCGCTTCCCGGAGGAGAGGAGAAGCAAATACAACGTTTTCTCTTGGTGGACGAAAGAGGGGTGGGAAAGAGACGGAACTGGGCCAATAGATTGAGATTCGGCGAACGTGCCCTCAGACTCTCGTAGACTTAGAGAGAGAATATACAAGCTACAAGCCCGCTGTTGGTCAGAATTGATTGACGCCCGGTATTGGCCGAGTCGGTGGCCTCATCCAGTGCATTTTGTCGCAGTACATCCAACTACACAATGTGTCCAGGCCGCGCAGAAGTCGATGTCTGCAATGTATTGGCAGATGACCATCACAATGCGCAGGCAGGCGGGTGTCAGCCCGGTAGCCGATGCACCTGCGGCGTCCTGGTTACACAAATCTTCCGGCCCAGTCGGGTGGCTTGACGAGATGGCATCTTGCTCGACAACCGGGGTCAACCCCCTCATTCTCGTTTTTCGTGCATCCATCTCAACACAACATGTCTACTCGCTTCGCTATGCGTCGCAACACACCACGAGTCTTAGCACGGAGATGGCTCTGATATTTACCCAACAAGGCCGTATCTGCAGCGAGCGCCAGAGCCAGCTGCTCCCCCCTGGTTGTTTAAAGACACGGAGACACATCGCGTAGGGGACCGTCGAGGGCCCTTACGTAGGCTTATGTAGAAGCCTGCATTCTTGGCATATCAAGATGTGTTCCAACATAAGCATAGTCCACGGGGCTACGCCCAGAGGGTACACACCACCCCCCCCTTTCGAACCGGCCTATCACAATGCGACCTTGGGTCGTGAGACGAGGGCAACTGTGACGCCAACGCAAGATCACTTGCATGACCAGGACCAAATACCGAACCTTCTGCAGCCCTTGCAGCCTCGGTGCTTCGCGGTCATCCTATGTTGTATGCTCCCTACTATGTGCCGTATATACCTGAACGCAAGCACTTCCAACAGCCATGGCTTCTTCTTGCATGACGTACTTTCCCGCCCCCAAAAAGCACATGTCACATCTCATGGAATTGATTTATCAGACGCCAATAGTTCGTATCAAGCTTATCGACCAACACTGCTTCTTCGACGGTAGGCGCTACCGTTGGCACCTCTGGCTAGCGTCGAGAGCCTTGAAAAGCCACCAATGCGGGGTTACGAGCGAAGGGTGGATTAATAGGTTGGTGTGCGATGAAGCCAAGCGGAGCTTTAAACGACAATGCCTTCCTTTCCCTGCGTGTGGGGAAAGGCTGGGCTGACGGGTTTTTCTCATCTGAGCTAACTGTAGCAGCGAACGCAGCGAAAGGACGCCAAGTAACTTCCTCCTGGGTAGTCTAGCTCGGAAAGGACATACATACGAAACCCCAGAATCCAAGATTCCTATCAAGCATGGCATACACTTGCAGGGCCACACTCCATGACAATCTTCTCGTGAAACGACAACATATGACTCGTACGCTCTCTTTAGCTTGTCTGACGTGCGAAAATATTTCGGGTAAAGGATTTAGGACTTCTATTACGAGACGAGGACCATCCAATTCAACATCACGCGAGCGGTCCCATAGTCATGCGCAGCACGAAGTGTAGCAGCACAGTGAGCCAATGCTGTCTCGTAGCTGAGGCTATTCTTGTCACACTCGTGGTGGTCGTCGTTAGTGGACGATAGAATTGCTGACAAGGCAAACTGGATTGGCCAATTCATCTTCCAAAACCCTTTTCAACTCCCTCCACCCTTCTAGAACAGCCAACCCCTGCTTTCATGCTCCGATTCCAACCACGGATCAGTCCATTAACTCTATCGATGCTCCCCAACATTGTCAAAAAAACGGATGAGATTCGTGGGGTGCATTGCGACGTGAGCTTGAGTCTGCGCAGTTAGCCGTTTGTTTGTTACAAGTAATAATCTCGTTCTCCTTTGGGCGGCCGATGGTCTATCTATACAGCATACAGCATATCACATGCACCTACATACAATATTTATTTGACAGCTCGTATCCAACCCTCGGGACGGGCTTATATCCCACAATCCGTCCATCGGGTAGCGCCACTAACATACGTAATAGTAGCAGCTTCATCAACACTACCACACGGCGCACAAACACTCCACTTTATTAAGAATCGATCGAGCGCCCTCGGCTATCCAATTCCTGTCCAATTGTCGCGCCATTTCGTCACAGTAATAAAGCGGCCCCGATCTTGGGAAATGGAATCTCCAGGTACCTATCACAACATGAAGACATGAAGCTAGACCTATAACATCTTCGTAGGGAGCGCCCCACAGCCGCAGTTGGTCCCGTTTCCCCATGCCCCCACTCAACTCCGCCCAATACTGATACTGTACCTACAGTAGGTGTGTCCAATGCCGTACTAGTATATACAGGTACCCTTCTTCACCTTTCCCGATGCCTCCGCAAATGGTAGGGGAAATTACAGTTGGAATATAACGCAAACTTATAGTGGCAGGGCTATGCCTTTCCATAGGCAGAGCGAGATCGAGAACGAGGATATAGACTATAGAGGTCGTTCAGCTGCTGTTTAGAAGACGCCTCTTCAGGGCATCTAGGGATTAGATATGAGCTACCTTAGGATGTCGTAGCATAGGTAGGGTGCACCCAGTACCCTCATGTCCTGATAATAGAATCTCGTCTCCCACGTACCAGCCGCATCCACACTAAGATGGAAGAAACTCTGGATCCATCCATCGGACCAAACCCTGCAAAACCCTGATTATACTGTACCATAAGTACATCCCACCTGCTACTGTATGTAGTGCTTGGCATCCCGCCCCACCCCTTCGCCCCACTCCGAGGACCCTGGCACAGCATACTCCAAACCCGCACTTAGCCACATTCACTTGGACCTGCGTCTATTAGCTTAACCAGACTTGTGCTCGCGGTGGTTGGAGGGTGCTCTGCATCTGCGGTCACGTCACTCACAAAATGCCTTTTTCCAGCTGCTGTTGGTATGACGAAGTATTATAGCAGAAAAACGAGTTATCGACGCTGCTGCCTGCAACGGTCGTCGCTGTTCGAGTCTGTATAGTACTTCGCACGTCAACTACCGCAGACCTACAGCTGCCCCTCTCCAGGGTACTCGTTCCCAGCAAGCTACCTATCCATGACCATGTAAGTCGATGAATGCGGTTTGCCTTGGTGGGGTCGGCTAATACATGGGTCTACACTACTGCCTACATCATACACTACTTGTGTAGGTAGTCCAGTAGTAGATATCTAATGACTATTCCAAGATGCCTACGTGACAGGTAGGGGAAAGAGACTACGATTTATTGTTACACGTCTTCGAGGTGCAAGCCTATCGGTTGTCTGTAGGCCCTTATGCATCATGCAAGATAAAAGACGCCGTTTCGAAGTTGCTCACTGTTAGGTTGTGGCACAGTCTGAACCCGGATGGTGACTCTGACCACCGCCATCGCTGGTAACAGCAGTAGATCAAAATACAGTGCGGTCACAATAGAGAACACAGTGAAGCCGAGTGACCACGTATCCGTCCAGTGGATAGGTTGCAACAGGCGAGACTGTATTCTATCAACCTTAAATTGGTGAGATTAAGCATACGTAAAGTCGGTGGCAGCAACGTCAGCACTATTTAGAGGGCCACGAGGATTTCACGTTTAGAGAATTTACAACATCTTAGCAGATAATATCAAAATCTATCAAACGAGCGTCTACCACGAGCTCGATAATTATGTGTGCCGCCCTTCAGCAGTGGCTCGACAGCCAGCTAATAAACTTGCGCAGGTTTCTTTACAAGGAACAAGAGCGCCATAGCAGCCGGCATTGATAATGGTGATCGAAGCCAACACCGCTAGTATGCTTACAACTAACTAGAAGATGGGATACAACAGCGGATCGCAACTTGCAGTACATTTCGATTCGGTACTCAGTACACAAGAAGAGCACGCATCTATATCCGTTATATATGCGACGCTGGCATGGGAATTTTCAGCGACAGGTAGCCCAGCTCCCGCAGCTATGAAGCTGCACTCGAATCGAGATAAAAGCTCGGTATACCGTTTTCTTTCTGTGGTAGTAGTAGGTAGGCTGCCATGCGGCAAAATAGAAGCATGGTTCTTGTCACTACCACGACCCTGTAAGCGAAGCCAATGGCAGTTGGAATCTCTGTGTCTCTACGTGCAGAAGGCATGTAATACAAGATATGTCTATACTTGACAGCCAGATACGGCCGGCCGCGGTACAGTAGTGGTCCCAACGCCCGTTGAATGCAACGGCGGGATATGGTCGCACAGACGATGGATGCGCTCCAGGGATCATGGAAATGTGGCAAATCGAGGGCGTACAAGAGATCTTCAGGGGTCGTACCGCTTCGCCAGAACGGTTGTTCCGTCCAAACGTCAATACAGCGTCTCGTATTATAAGCAAATTAATTTTGCCGATTGGACACCGGTATATTGTGGCTTGATGTCAGCACCATAATCTCATGTTTCTGGTTCGCGCGCAAACATGTTCAGCGAAACAAAAATGGTTATATAACACACTCCGAGTTCGCACCGCATGATCGATGATCGATCAGTCACCGATTGGCCGTGGCACCACTTCGCAGTCAAGTATATCCCAACGCTGCCCACACAAGAGTCTGATTGTGAAATGCCATAGAGTCACATCACTGCGTATCCACATAATTGGATAGCAGGGTCATCGAACGATACGAATATGAACATGCAACGCCGTTGACTGCTAGCGAACAACCCTCTCCGTCGTAGTGGGCATCTCGACTGCGCCAAGCCCTTTGCAGAACACCGTCGAGACAACCACCTCGAGGGCACAGCCAACCCTCCAACACGAAACCGCCCTTCTCTAATGCAGGCAGTGCGAGGGAGGATACAGTAAAGATAATGCATCGCCACGATTCCAAATCGGACGTAGAATCCTACTCCCTCTTTCCGTATTCTCCTTTCAGACAAGTGGCTTGTTGAAGCTTATGGCTTCCATTCTAGGACTACGCATCATCGCCCATTGACTATCGAAGCCTTGGATGCTGGGATCACATCATCCAGCCTCTTTGAGGACACCGAAAGGCTGGGATCCACCACCCTTAGATACAGTACCGTAAGTAGACAAGAGCAGAGTATACATACTAAGTAGGTATACGGCTGGAACTTCACTATCGGGGGTCTAGCAGGGTAGCGTCATCGCAGGCTCCCAGCTCCATGGAGGAACCGATAGTACTCGGAGGGCAGCCCCCTGTCCTTTTCTATACATAGGATCCCAATCTATACTAGGGTGGCCGTGTATGCACCGGACTGAATCGCAAATCTCGACGCCGTTCCAAGATTTGCAGCCGCAA
Organism: Xylaria acuta; assembly: GCA_022495125.1. NCBI lineage: Eukaryota > Fungi > Ascomycota > Sordariomycetes > Xylariales > Xylariaceae > Xylaria > Xylaria acuta. The sequence goes on along the minus strand of MU383143.1, from coordinate 249,239 downwards.
AACCCCGGATCTACAGCGTACAGACCACCGAAGTCGAGAACCACTTAATTGCCAATCCGCTAACCTAGGCAGATTACCTTTTCTCCACACTTGGCTCCATACCAGAGGAACCCCTCCCTCTCCAAGCTAGCGTCGAGATGCTGTCTCGAAGAGGGGCATGGGAAGAGCCTGCGATCCTAATTGTATCCCGCCATCTCATTCGTGACGCAAGCGTGCCAAATGCGGTGTTTTCTACGCCACGGGTGCTATACTAACCGATTACACTTATCACACTTATACAGAACACGGTCGCACCGCGAATCAGATAGGGCAGAAAAAGAGCAAAGGAAGAATACACGCATGGAAAAGTACGCCCCCCGTTGAAATCGTACGACGAATACAGCATAAATATAAGCCTACATGGCTGTAGGCAGCCTTCCCGCGCACACTCTCTACGTACCTACATTGTCCATACAGCGTTGGCGGAGGGACACACAAACACGGCGACCTCTTCCCTGGGTCCAGTACGTATATTACGTACATACAAGTGCATGCATGCGAACAGATGCGAGGCATGTACACACACATACACGTCAAAGCACATTACTGTCACCACATGCGCCTAGCTAGCCGATTGCTCCATCCGAGCTTCGGCCAAGTTTCATTGGCGTGCTGAACTCTATGTCCTCCCTATGCACAACGAAACAGGCTATATTCATATAACTCACTTTACAGAGACAAGATCGAGATCATCGAAGAGTATTTGAATTGGAGTTCCAGAGGCCGGCATATAGATTGCTGTAAGACGCTCAATCGGGGCAACAGAGAGGATGTAGTTCGGGGTGACTTGTGGCCGTTTTCATTACATGATCTTCCCCCAGCCGACGTAGACTGCACGTGAACTAGTCTATATCTTACACGTTGTGCATCACCGACGGGTTCCCAATACAACGTCTACCATCCACGAAGGGGATCTTCTACCCGCGGTTGTCCCCGTTTTGGGGGGGGGCGCGGGGCGCGGGGGGGCCGCCGGGCCGGCGGGGGGGCGGCGGGGCGGCGGCGGCGCGGGGCGGG
>MU383143.1:201141-248176 GCA_022495125.1 Xylaria acuta | reverse complement strand
CCGTTTTATATTTTATATTTTTCCCCTGTTGGATAACCCCCGGGTGCCCCACAACACCACTAACCAAACACATGGGGTTTTTTTTAACGCGGGTGTCCCCGTTCCCCCCCCCCCCCCCCCCCCCCCCCCCAAAATCTTGCATGGCGTTAGACTAGAAATCCAAGCGGAGCTACTTCTAGAAAGGAGGGAACGAACAGCGAAAAAGTATCTCGAGGCGTCACTTAAGCCTAACTCTTGTCGACGTTGGAGTGCATGAATCCGGACGCTTTACAACCACACTTGAAATCTTCGAGGGTTGTATATGCGACACATATATGCCCCTGCCTACATACAAACCCAATCACCTTACGATGTTTGCATGCATGCAATGATGCCTAGGTAAGCAGGTAGTAGGGTAAGGTAACATATGTAGGTGTAGTAAAAAGCCCACGCAGGATGTGAGAACTTTAAAAAAAAAAAAAAATGACAATGCCGCAATGCAGCATTGCCTATGCTGCATACATATGGAGAAAGCACAACGACAACGCACTTCGCATCCATGATATCACATCATCATCACTTTTTTTTTCGCGCGGGAAGAGTTAAAAAAAAAGAATGTCGAAAAGGACGTGCTCGGGTTTGTATCGGAAGACTGGAGTCGATGTCGTTGTATTCCACCCTTCCGGATACCGGATATACCGAAAGGATGAGACTCCCTGTATCCTCTTCTTCTTCTTCACTAAGTAACATTGCGCATGAACAGAGAGATCTTCACATCATCCACAAGGCGGCGCATGAGCAGCCGTCCTCTCGATGTCTCAGACTGTTTTCACGAGCATATCGCGCTTGCGGTTTTTATTTTATTTTTTTATCTTTTTTGTTTTGTAGATAAGGTATGCAAAGCGATCTGACTGACTGACCGACTTGACTGGGTTGCATCTCATGTTCTCCACACCCTGTACGTATGTTTCCCGAAGAAGAAGGTTTTGGAAAGGCGAGAAATGATACCCTCAAGGTTCCTTTCCCACACTTACACTTGCAGGACGGCAACGCCGAGGAACGTGGCTCGACGTCATGCAGGACAAGAGGTTTCAACGGCGCACTACGACGTCGCCAAAATACCCGCCGTGTCTGTCCGCACCCCCTCCTCCCCCCTCCCCCCGACCGACCGGGGGGGGAAGTGAGACTCCAGTCGGGCCTGGAAGCCGAGCCGATCTCGGTGTTAGCGCGGGTGGCGGCTGAACAGAGCCGGGTGTTTTCGCCTGTTTAATATCGCCCCATTGAAAAAAAAAAAAAAAAAAAAGTGATGATACCATAGATATGATGACACCTCACTTTGACGATGATGATCAATACGAAATAAGGACGGGAGATAAACCGGCACCTGTATCTAATTTCAAGAATTCTTACTTGCTGGGCGATGACGGAGACAGACGTGTCGCCTACTGTAGTGGTATACGAATCCCCGAGCCGTTACAGGTCATGGAAACTTCTGCCTTTGGGTAGTCGTTCTAAATCTAAGAAAGACTTCGGTCTATCACTTGATAGAAGAATACGATGCGAATGAATGAATTATTGACCAATGACTTTCTTAAGCCGAAGAGACTTTGTGTCGACTTTACGGTCGCCTACGGTAGGGAAGAGATACATGAATACGTATTCAGTCACAACATGGGTTATGCCTAAGCGTCGGCCTGCTAGCGAGACTGTGTTCTGAGAATTCGCGAAATTAAGTCACCGCCGATCTCCTCCTCATTCCAATTTCACCTAGAAAATATGAGTGCTTCGATGATTGAGAAAGGACCGGTTTCAAATGCTCGTTCGTGGCACACGCAACTGACGAGAGGTGGCGCCATTTGATAAAATATGAATGTAATAACGCACATGTGTAATCCTGTGCCGAGTAGCTGATTACCTCTAGCATGCTGTCGTCTGCCCACTTTAGGACCCTTCCTGTAAAGTCCCCATGGAACTTGGTTGTCTCCTGGTCACTACGTGATCTCATCTGAGCGCATATAAGTCCAGAACAGTAGGAACTCGGATTCAACAGCCCGGTATATCATATGTCCTTAGATATCCATAACTAGGCGCTCGTATTGGTATCAGTGGTACTATAACTTATAAGGGTGTGGTAAGCTGTGGAAATAACGATGCTGTCTGTGGACGGGAAGGGCCTTGTCCCGATGACAGCGCGCGTGAGAGATAGGAATATCATATAGACGTCATGAAAATCACAACCGCATGGTTTACGGTGAGCATGAGAAACCACGGTATTATCACCCGGAAATCAATCGAGATAACACAACTCGACATATTGAAGAGTTTTGTTAGCCAATCGCTCTGTTGCCTATTTGAAGAGAAAGGAATGTAAGAGTAAAAGAAATTAGTTGAGGAAAGCCGCCCTTAAAACAACGTCTGGAGAGCTACTTGCTCTCAATCATTATACACGGGAGACAACTGGGGGTGCTAGACGAAAAAGTGTGTCCATTGCAGAGGGATTGTACCCGTTTCACAGCCACGTCACTTCATGAAACATAGACTAATATGTTTCTAATTGCCAACAAGATACCTTACCCACCGCAACCTATAACATTCATAAAAACACCACATAATCCTCATGCTAGGTTTCTACCGTGTTCGGAGCCATACTTTAGGTATGGTAATTAAACAGAGGAACGCTCTGCCACACGCCAATGATCTTCTAGACACCCCTTTCCAGAAACCAACTTGTAGCGCGCCACACTTTACCGGAGGCAGCAGGCCTTGAAAGCATCAAACTTCGTATTAAGGACACACGCGCACGTGATGGGGGTGACATAACTCACAGGGTTTCTTAGATATTCGTGCTGGGATGCGCGAAATCGCGACATTCTCCCGCAATATGTGCCGGGTTATATATATCGCACGGCCGACGACACGTCTTCCGCATTCGAAAAATATACGGGGTACCCTTTCCCTCTTGACCTTGACTTCATTCGTCTAACCGTGGCCGAAACCTGGCGGAATCATCGTAACAGCCTAATGCATTGTGAGTGCCATCTGGGAGACAAAAATGCGGTACCTTTTTTTTTTCTTTCTTTTTTCCTCTCTCTCTCTCTCGACCAAGTGGAGCTTCCTTCTCTTCCGTGTTGGCAAATATATATAGAGAGAGAGAGCGATAGCAGCCGTTGAGTTGCTTAGTTTACTTACACCGCCGCCGGTAAGAGCAACAATAGTATGTCACTGAGAGAGGCTCGATGGTGTCTAGAGTCCTGCGGGTCGATAGAGTAACTCCTGGAGATACGGTATATTCCACAAGACATCGACGCTGTAACGGATTCGGTCGCAACCCCTCTCATGATGCCGACGAGATATGTTTGCCAAACTTAGATTCGACCACCTCAGCAGACCTGTTTTCCTGCGCGAACACCCAAAAACAGCTGAGTGGTCCATCCTTATCTACTTGTAAGGCGCTGTATGGTGGACAGCTGATAAAGGCATCGACATCCCGTGGTTGGGCAACAATCGCCTTTGTTCGTGCCCGGTGTACTGTTTAGGCTCAGGGAGTCCTTTAACGCGACCGGGCACTGGTCGCGGTAACCTACTGTATGTAGCCCAAACAGCGTTTTGACCTGAAATGAGACGGAGGTAACAACAAATAGAAAGAGTAAGGTTGGAAGGTGTACATATAGCTTCTGGGCTGGCTGAGTTCTTCACCTTGCCTTCTCCGCTACTTCCCACCTACCTTTTTACCTCGTGCACTCCTCAACTTACGTCTTGATTCATTCTTTTCTGCTTATCGCTCCGGTCATCTTCCTTTCCATTTCCTTACAAAATCCCCTATTCCCTAGTGATCTTGAGACAGCGAACGAGTAGACCGAGATGTCACTACGTTGGCTCCTCTTGACGTACTTGAGTGTTTTCGAAAAGGGCTGTCGAATGTCTAGGCTTGTCAAAGGGGACATGGGCAAGAAGTAGTAGCATTGAAAGCATGTGTGGGTTTGAAACATTGATTGACGACTCTCAACGTAGCGCATAACTTTGTTAGTGATAGATTTACTAATACGCTGGATTTCATAGCAGGCTCAAAGTGTGCTTTTGTAGTCGCCGCGTTGCGTCATCCGGTGTGATTGTCTAAAACCGGCATTCGTTGCCTAAGTAGCTCCCGAGCTCGCTTGGGTATCTGGGGTGTGGTAGTTATGTCCTCATCCTCCCGACCGCGTGTAGCTGCATATAGCAAGCAGCACATGCTACTACCGTAATGATGATACTTGCAAGGGTGGGAAGCCCTTCAGATGTTTCGATCCTTCGCCTGAAACGCCATTTTCCAGCCATTCTCTAGAAAGCAAGTAGAGTATTCCCTGCTAATCCCCATTGCGCAGAAATCAGCGCGTCCTTTCGTCATAACCCTCTCTGGCCGGTAACAGAAACCCGCTCATTTATCGCGATCGCCGCCGATTCTCTCGAGTGCTTCTAGCATAACGACCGAGTTGCCTCGAATGACCTGCAACAGAAGTGCGTTAGAAAGTGTGCATCTGGCGTGCGAATGAAGTCCGGCACAACACGTACGACCATCCCTAACCGGACCTTCTCACCACCATCTTTCTCCTCCACGGCGTCGTCCAGAACAATATTCAGGAAGACCTATCTCAGCGGTCAGCTCGCATGATCCCCCGTAGTAGTGCTAGCATAGCGGTGGCGTACGTCGTAGCCGCGAAGGACGCCGATGACCTTGCGGCTACCGTTTAACTGGACGAAAAGTCTCTTGTCGAGGTACTGTGGTAGGATTAATGAGTAATTCAGTAGCAGCCTGTCGAGTTCGGTGGTGAGGCTCACCTTCTTGAGCTCTGGCTGTGCGGGCGCCATCTTAACAATAGTAGAAGGGCGGTCTGTGCGAATGATTTGCGGGCGAGTGTTGAGGACGAAAGCTTGAGAAACAGTGGAAGCTTTCTAGGATGAGCCGCGGAGCCTACATAGTACCTGAGATATTGGGTTGGCGGCAAGCGGCAGGTACCTTGCAGCGAGAGATAAGATAAGCAAGGGCCCAAAGCTTTATCGATAACGCAATTCCCAGGTACATAGTATCTACCACTACCGGATCAGTGCAACGAGCAACTTCGGATCCAACTTCGTAACTTTTACCAACCGTTGAAACTCCCAACATCTGCTTGCCATCTTTGGGGAAACGCCACCACAATGAGCTCGTTCGGATCCAAGAGAAAGGCGCGCAAGATCACAGTCCAGGATGACGATGACGGGTCTCCCTCGCTCGAGTCACTAAACCCCCCGCCCGAATCCCAGGAGCCAGCGCTACAGCCCACATTCAAGAGTCGGAAGCCGTTCAAGCAATCATCGCTACGCAAAAGCATTACCTTCAACGACGAAGCACCTGGGGAGTCTGGAGGAGAGACTAAGACATCGAATAGCACGGATGAAACCGAGGACCAAGAAGATGGCGGTGCACCGGTGCGGATACAGCCCTTGGCCACTAAACCAGGAGTCGCAAAGTCCAAGAAGCGGCAGTCCAGCTCACGGCTTTCCTTTGGGCCAAGTGAAGTAACGTCTGACGACGACGACGCGATGGTTCTAGGCGAAGAAGCCTTCACGCCTAAGAAGCCCGGTCTTGCAGCCTCCGCGACCGAGAACAGCGCGTACAAGAAGGCCATCTCCAAGAACCTACCTCTCAGCCGGCTTCCTATGCGATCTATGGAAGACGATAACGACCGGCCTAGATATAGCAAAGAATACCTCTCCGAGCTGCAGTCCGCGACGCCCAACACGCCACAAGACCTCTCTAGTCTACACATCACATCCGGAGAAGACGAGATCTCCCTCGACCCATCCGAGCTAGAAGGCGCCATGATCGTCGACACAGACCCGTCCACGTCCCTAACCACCGGCCCTTCGACGACAGCCGTGCTGACGGAAGCCGAGATCCGCGAGAAGAAAGAGAGGCGGGCACGCCTCGCGAAGCAGAAGGGCAGTCGGGACACGGAAGACTTTATCTCGTTGTCCGATGACGACGACAACGACGAGCGGCGTGCGGGGGACTCCTACCTAGCCTTGTTATCCCGAAAGGGTGGCAGCAAGCCCGACACGCGGCTGGTGGCCGAGGACGAGGATCTAGGCGAGGGCTTCGACGAATTCGTCGAGGACGGCGGGCTATCACTAGGCAGAAGGGCAGAGCGCGAGGCGCGCAAGCGGCACCGCGCCGAGATGGCATCTCTGATCTCGGCCGCTGAAGGCGCGGGCTCGGACGGCGAGGGGGCGGCCTCCGACGACTCCGAAGCCGAGCGGCGGGCCGCGTTCGAGGCGGCGCAGACGCGCGCCGGCATGGACGGACTGGCCGAGGAGCGCGAACAGCAGCGGAAGCGGCTCGGCGCGCGCGAGGGTGTCGTCCCCGTGCCGCCCAAGATCACGCCCCTCCCGGACCTCAGCGTGCTCGTCGAGGCGTTCAAGGCCCGCATGCGGCAGAAAGAGACCGACCTGATCCGCGTGCGCGCGCATATCGCCGGGCTCAAAGCGGAGAGGGAGGGTATAGTCAAGAGAGAACCAGAGGTTCAGAGACTGTTGAATGAGGCCGGAGAGCGGTACCGCGCCCTCATGATGCCAGGTGGAGCTGAAAATGCTCAGACAACAAACACAAATGGAGATAGCAGTACCGTCACGGCGGCGAGGACGCTGTTAGATCAATTTAGAGATGGCGGCCCCGGGACGCCCGGGGAGAGAGGTCTGGAGAGTCTCGGGACGACGCCCGTAAGACAGCAGGCGCAGATGGAATTATGATATGATACCCCATTTTAAACAATAATAATAAAATAAGAGACGAACCGAAAGACATGAAGATCACACATTGCAGCTCAGTTAAAAGCATAATAACCCGTGGTTTCGTTTCGATCCTTGTTTTTCTATTTGATATGAATGAAACCAGAAAAAAATTGCCATGATTGATCCCGCGTATTTCGGGGACGACGATGAGAGTCGATTACCAGTGATGGGGATGCCGTAAAAAGTTCCTCTCTTGTATCGGTACATATTGATACACACCTATATTACTAACCCCGACCAGTTAAACCTACTCTTTCCTACTGTCCTGGACTCTCTCGCAAGGGCTACATGCCTCGACTCGAGTTGCTTGTCCGGCGCCCATATACCCTATTCTTAAAAACCCTATAGGTTCTGGCAACTTCGTGATAGACCTCTCCACCCTTCTTCCCCTTACTTCGACCTCGACACACCAGCCCCAATGACACCAGGCAGCTTCTCCTCGCCGACGCTGAACAGCAGGCCGATGGAGAAGGCGATGGTGGCGACGAGGGCGATAGTGACGCCGGCGAAGAGCCAGAAGGGGGTGCTGACGTCACGCTTCCGGCAGGTGGCGCCGCCCCAGTAGTAGACGTGGTCGCGGTCCTTGTCGTCCCTCTCGACCGTGGAGCCGCAGTGGCAGAAGAAGCACACGTTCTGCGTGTCGTCCTTGCCCCAGCGGTCGACGCACACGCCGTGGCCCGAGCACGAGCCCGTGGCCGTCTCGCACGCGTTCTGCGACGCGAAGCAGTGCGGCACCGTCGTGGGACGCCCCGCGAAGGCGTCGAAGACCTTGTCACCCGAGGACCCGTGGGTGCTCGATACGAAGGTGGTGTCTGAGCTCGATGCGTCCGCCATGACCTTCTCCTTCTGAAGCTGCAGCTGCCGCCGGCGGAGATCTTCGGAGGCGGAGGCGGAGGCGGAGGACCCGTCGAGGAATACGATGGTCGTCTCCATCAGACCTTCGTTGGCGTACGATTTCAACGACGCGAGGTTGACGCTGAGTTGTTTGACGATGTCACTATCCTGCAAGGACCGATATTAGAATACGTCCACCACGACGATCTGCCAGGGGCTTGTGTAGGCTAGCCGCTATACCTTTTTCACATCGTATTGCAGATATTGTGTCCTGCCGTTCCAGCATTTGCTGGACTTGGGATTGATGGATGGCCCAAAGGCACAATCCGAGCTGACCTTGGCGGGTAATCGGCCGAGGCCAGGGGCCGTGAAGGCAAGCGGCACGCGCGGTATGGCAGCCTTCAGCTGCTTGTATTGGTCGGGGGTGACGCCTGAAAAGGCGATGACGAGCTGCCTGGGCTCGTCGGCGTCGGCGCTGTCGAACAGGGGCCGCGGGGGGGTCGCGAATTCGTTGATATACGAAATGGCCTCATCTTCCTCCAACGATTGCGGGATCTGGCCCAGGGCCGATGGACGGTCGGGCGAGCTGAGGCGCTGCAGGAGGATGGCTTCGGCGAGGGAGTTCGGTATCGATGGGGGGCCGGATGATGTGGTTTGCTTGGTGTGTCTGAGCATGTATGCTTCGGCATGTTGCGGTGCTGGGTCGGCGGCGGCGGCGGCGACGCCAGCTAGTGCTGGAAGTAAGAAGCTATTAAGCTTCATCTTGGACTGGTTGTATGTGGCCTCGATTTGATGGTATGATGCAGTCGAGCGGGTAGGACAATTTAAGGCTATTCCAGCCTCTCTTGGGTGGTCTACCTAGGCACCTAGTCTACAGTAGTAAGAGGATTGATGTCTCCAGAAACTCAGATGCAAAGACCGACACAGTATCAAACGGTATAATGGCGTACGGATTGGGCACCTGCAGCCGCAATTGCGAGGGCACCGTAATAAACGTGACGAAACCGCCGTATGCGGTCCGGAGTGTTGATTACGTAACTCGCATTCCTCAGTCAACATACCTAGGTATGTACATACTTATGTAGGTGCCTGTCTAGAGGTACTTTATATGTAGATCATAACCGATCAGACCACAACTTTTCCAATCCGCTGAATGCACTCAAGACATAGTCAAACAAAATGATACGTTCGTGGTAATTTTTTCCCTATTTTCATGGACTCTTTAGTGTGAGCATTTCATATGGCATCGGGTTCACGGCGAATCAGTCCCTACCTACCTACATATATACCTAGGTAGAGATAATATAATACGGTGCCGGTTTCCCGTCATCTGTCATCAACCATTAGTCACCGTCTCGAATTTCTTTTCCAATCTCCTGGGTAAGTCCCCTCCAAGTCGATGCGCAAAGGGAAAGGGCCACAGTATTTCGCCTTATCACTTATCACTTTCCGACCAGCTACCTACCTACCTACCTACCTACCTACCTACCTAGATAGGTACCTAACTCGAACTTGCAACCAGCGCGCGACGGCCTGCTTTCAAGGCGCAATTCCTCCCTACTTCAACCAAAAATATCAAAATCGGCATTCTCTGCATTTTATCGCACCACCCGATCGGTTCCAACACCTGCAAACAGCATCGAGCGAGCATCTACTGCGGCTCCCCTCGTCGACGGTCCGGTGGTCCGGTTGCCTCGTTGCTCATTGCTCGTTGTGGGTTGCTGGCCCGCACGCGTGAGAGTGGCCTTCCATCTCCGGCCACCGGCGCGTGGCGTGCCTCAGAACCTGCCCGTCATGCTGCGACTACTTCGCCCCCGGGGGAACATCGTCTCCCTCGGCGCTCGAATCAACCCTGCAATGCCAAAGTCTTCACATTCACAGCCCGAAGTCGTGCGGACATATCGGGTAAAGTTTAGAAGGAAAAGGCCCAAGATCTCGTATTCACATACCTCTCTTGCGCCTCTGGGCCTGGCTTATACTAACCTATATCCCACAGGAGTTTGCTTATATATGCCGGCGTCAGCTGTGTATTATACGAGGGCTTCACAAGAGCCCTGATCGCCTTGGTAGATGAGGAGGACTTAGAGATGACCGAACAGGAGCGCCAAGAACTCGAGGAAGAGGCAAAGCCCATGTTTATACCCTTTCCAGGTTTTACACAGAAGATCCAGCCGCTGCCGTATCGGGGTTCGGACCCCGAATGGCAGGCTTACATCAAAGTCAGCCAGGACGGGGAGCTTCTGGTGTCAATACGAAGTGCGCATACATAACCACCACGTGCTGTGAGAGTTCGCGTCTGCTGACCTCTCAAATAGACAGCCTTGCTGAGATGGCTCTTCGCACGATTGCCAAGCATCCGGGAATCACGCGTCAATGGGGGAAGAACGTCAGTCTCTCTAAGTACTGGCTTGATATACACTACCCATTAGAACCACCACCAACCTTCGTTCGACAGGGGTAGGGTCTCCCTAAACCTCCTCGTGCGATGTCATGCATGCTAACTCTTGCACAGGCTATCATTTGGTGGCGGACATGGTATTACGTGGGCGAAACAGCCTGTCGAGTCTGTGGCCGTCTTCCGGACAAGGCAAGCTCTTTGGCCATCGGCGGTCTCGTTTTCGGTATGGAGCTTTACGAGCACTCTAATAACACAAAATGCCATGATTATCGCGAAGTTCTTCGGATACGAGACCCAGACGGATTCTCTGCCTGATATGCAACAAACCATAGAAAGGATTCAACAGCAACTCAAAAAGCAGTCGAGAAAGCCCAGCGCAGTTCCACCACCTCTACCCTCTGAAGGTCGGACGGGCGATGGGGCAACTACGAGTCCATTCCCTCCTGTAGACGGAAGAGCTGCGGGGTCCACAAGAACGCCCGAGGCCATGGGCACAGGGACTGGCGAGGACAATGCTCTCCCGACTGTACCAAAGGCGAAAGACATGCATATTACTCACACGACGCAGGAACACAGGAGTGGCGCATGGGACAGTTTCAAGAAAAGTTTAGTAAAGAAGTGGCGTGCGCCACACGCCTACCCTCCTCGGGGCTCGATACGCGTCTCTGGTCTGGTTGAGGTCAACACACCGGGCGCTATCATGACGGTGGATTGTGTCGCGTGGTGGGATCCCCAGACTAAGAAATTCGACCAGAGAACCCTGGTCCTGTCGTTAAGGGCAATTCGTCCAAAGATTCAATCTCCTCGGAGGTAATTCGGTGTTAGCATGAAATAGGATAGGGCAAACACAACATGGTGTTGGCTTTATTTGTGTGTTCCAACCGGCGTTTAGGTGCGGCATGGACCGGCGGCGAATCTGCATAGCGCTCTGTTCTCGGCAGGGTTGGAGATGGTCCAATCACCCACACGGCCGTCGTCTGACCATCAGTTGGTTGGCTTTGATTTGCTTTGTGATAATAACATATTTTGGCGTCCGAATTTGATGGACTTTGACAGAAGAGTTTCACAGTAGATACCATAGAGCGAGAAAAGGAACGTCCCCTATACTAGCGTACTCAAGTCCCCTTCACGGATTCTCATCGTTGATCAAGAATAATGTTCTTGATGCGTGCTGGGATGCTTTTCTTGTATATTGAATTACCATCGATTGAGTTTCTCCCACGTTTCCAAGATGTCTAATAAAATAGTTCGAGAGGCAGGAATAAAAGAGCTTGAATTGCTGTTAGATAAACCTCGGTTTATTATCAAACCCTATTTCAGAAGTGACAGTTTTATCCCCTATCACAAGGTACCTAGACATGACTTTGACGATGGCCATATGATTGTATCTTATCCCTTTAGAATAATGTCTTAACTGCAGCGTCCCAGCCTTCTTCATTGCGGCATCATAACACACTGTCTTCGGAAATCCCTTGTCCGATATGCCTCGCTCGCTACGATGTATCTAGATGAGAAAGGAAAGAAAATACGATTGGAGAAAGAGAGAAAAGAGAGGGGAGGAGGGGGGGGGGGGGGGTTCCGACGGAAGAAACAAGAAAAATGATGGCCCCAGTGAAGCTTAAACTCACGACTTTCGCATTACCAAGTATTATAGCAATGGTGCATCCATCCAAGGTGTTTCCGAACTATCTAGGGGCCTGGGGATAGGTAGGTTCAGTATAGTACAGTTAAAGGGGTTGTCAGGAGCGGAAGTGGTATATTCATGTCATACGGGTGGGCAGTTGACGTGGCTTCCCCTGTAAGTCTCAACATCGATTAAAATTTATTTTATCAAAGTTAAACGGATGCGAAAAGGTTCCAGAAAAAGTTTTATGATGGTCTACGGAGTGTGTGGGTGGTTATTGATGCTGTAGAAGAAGAGATAGAGTAATTGACATCGCAGCCTGCCTCGTACCTTTCCAAAAATTCTTCCATGTTTGGCGTAGCGAGCTTGAGATCAAGTGGTTGTTAGGCTATGCGAGGAGTTTTGGCCACACATAAGATCTATAAATATCTACAAGACGAGTTATGAGAGCTGCCTATGTTGCCTCTTTTCGTATCCATCTTGAACACGAGGAGTGTCGATAGCTCCATGAAGGCGATTATTTTGCTGAGGTAACAAGATATGGATTTATCTAGATTATCACCACGTAAGTTTAAGTAGTTCGGTAGCTACTTCCCCAAGGTTGTCACTTTCTCCCACCCGCGTGGTCGTCGTCGTAAGTCAATTTTGAAGCGGCGGTTTGCAAGGATGCTGAGTTGGCGTGTCACAAGTTTTCTTAGTGTTTGTAGATGACCAGCGAGCGTTTGTTTTAGCCAGATACTGCCACAACTAGGGAAGTTTGCTTTCAAAATTACGTCATACGATACTATAGCAACGCTGCATGCGGCCTGATAGGTTAGTAAGGTGTATCTGGAGAAAGAATTAGCAGCAGGCTCTTTGAAATTTATCGGAATCACCGAGAGGATGTTTGGTATCAATTATGGCAAGGCTTCAGGGTGGTAAACAATGTCTCTAGGGGAATCGACGCGTGTGCCATGAAGTAAGCAGTACTGGTAGGTCCGTCGTCAGTAATTATTGTAGCTCAGATCTCTATCATGAACTGAATCCCTGACCCCGCGTGTATCTAAAAGGGGTGTCAGCACACCGGTATATACCTATGTATAGACGGGCTGGCCATCCGAGCACCTTATGGATTGGCTCCGACATATCTCCATGACACAAATTGATGAGAATCACTTCTCCATGGGACTAGGGAAGAGACTTCTAAGCGCAAAAAGTAAATTTGATGGACCAAAGTATTGTTTGACCTGGAATTAGCAAAACTAGGTTAAGGACCCTTTCTATGGCAGTCAGAAACACGGAAGATCCATAGTAGGGGGTAGCTTGTGCCTAGTCTCTTTCATGTATTTAATTATAATCTAAAACGCGTCCTGCCTTCACCACTTTTAGATGACAAAGTAGTCCTCAAGCGGTGTATAGAAATCTAATAGAGTCACCGTCGGGAACCATATGGCGGCTGGCTATACACAACGCTCAGATACTTCCTCCGGGTAAGGTTACCATATGACGAGTTAACAAATCTCATTCGGGACTGAGCCTCATCATATTTTTCCTTCGAGCCTCTTATTTAATCTCCAGCTTCCATTGCCTGATCACTACTAACAAATCACTCAACCACGCACCCCCTTTCCCCTCCTCACAATCTACCCTTAATCTTCATGTGCTTCGCCGCAAACCCAATAGCAGCTGTGTACCCGTACGTGCCCAAGCCACAGATGACGGCAACGGCCTTATCCTGGAAGCAGCCGTGGTGGCGAAAAGGTTCGCGCGCGTGCACGTTGCTGAGGGCGTCTCTGATAGCCACGCTCGTGTGTGCGTGAATGCTCCCGGGCTGATGACGATGGCGTCGACATTGCCACGCGCCTCTTGGATCCTGTCGATGATGGCGCCCTCGTGGTTCGACTGGGACCGCTGAAGGGAAACGCCTAGGCTCGAGGCTTGGGACTCGGCTTGCGAGACTACGTCTGTCTGCTAGTGTTGTGCTGCCGTAGATGTGTGGCTCTCGGGTCCCGAGAAGGTTGAGATTGGGCCCGTTAATTAGAAGGATTGTTCGGGACATGGTGAAGTGAGACTATGTTATTTTTGTGGTCAGGGAGTTGAGCTGTGACAGTGTATGCGGATGAGTCCCAAGCTTAGATCATTTTTAGTAGATTATTTAGGAAAACGGGTCGTTTCATTCAAACAGAGCAGTAAAGTATAAACCCATTTCCGGCGGGAAAATACGGCGGCCATCTTCGACCTCCAGCTCATGGTCGGGAAATACATATATACCTAGCATGTGGTTTTGGGACAACGGAATGAGATGCTACTCCGTACTAGGAGGCGCGGAGAAAATCTGGGGAAAAAGACTGATCCGTGAGGGTTACGCGAGTATCGGGATGGTCTATAACCACCCAATCGTTGAAATTTCTAATTCATAAAGACTGCTAGCCAGATCTAGGCCTTTATTAATCTCTGACTGACCTATTATCCATTTTACCAAACCGTTATCTTGCTGTTAAGAGTACCATTAATTGCGTTCTTACTTTGTATATAAGAAAATACACAAAGGAAAATCACAATTATTTGGCGAATAAGCAAACAGGGACCTCATCGACCTGTACTATGTAGGTTGACTAGCCTGGGATCATAGGAACACCTTGTGTTATCCTAGTAGCAATTAAGCAACGACCTACCTGGGTAGCAAGTGGGATGTCTTCCCATATTAAACATAGGGGCTCATTGAAGAAATATCTAGCACGTACGACCACAGGATCTAGAAAACGCGGGGTCTCGTCCGCTCCCCCATAGCTAAGCCAAATACCACAATAAGATCCGAAATATGATTTTAAACTTGTTATTGCTAAGAAATGTTTGCCATAGCCATTTGCATATTACTACGTTCTTACCATTCTCTTCCTTATACTACAAGCTTTTGACGTTTCTCTTTGTGCTTCTTGGTATTTTTCGAAGACAGAGACTGATGCTTTCTCTTCTTCTTTTCCTTCGCAGGGTCATCAATAGTCGTATCCAACGCCATCTCATCCCAGTCCTCTCCTATATCTGCTAATACAGCGTCCTGGAAACTAAGTTAATGCAAGAAGTATAGACAGTTAAGGAAGAAATAGTAGCTTATACCATGACGTCCTGATTCTTTTTGGGTTTCTTGCCAGTTGCATAGAACTCCAGTCGGTCTTCTACTTGAGACCGCATTGCCAGGCCAAATTTCTTTGACGGTTGCTCGCTGAAATTGTCCATTCTGGCAGCTAGACTGCACTTGTTTGCAAGATAGCGAGAGATCCGTCCTTTGTCCTTAGGGGCAGCACGACCGATATGCGTACTGTGGAACTGAGCTCGGTTTGTCAGTAATTTTGGTAGGTGCAGATAGACGTGGGTATTGTCGATGCAGGGCACTCACGATAATGCCATATTTGGGCGTGTTGCTCTTTGTTTTAAGGGCTCTGAATAAGGCTTTCTCTGCGCCGAGAATTTGTAATGTGGAGGCTGGGTATTTGGCCAATTTAGTGAGGGAACCGGCCTACAGGATGGTTAATATACCAAATGGGAAATTTGGGCGAGGCCAGTACCTTCTGGATGAGACGAGCCGCGATGGTTTCGCCGATCAAAGCCGCCAAGTTAGGCGATACGAGATCCATCTTCTCTATCAGGTATGCGAAGAGTGTTTTGCGACACTGGTAGAGCTCTACTACACGAGACGCAAAAGTCGATATGTTATGTAGATCCGCAGCGCCAATTTCTCGGCCCATGGAGATCTTGGCCTTCTCCATGATTTCGGTGGCCCTGTCTTGGTCATCGTCCAGCAAGGCGGCGATCTGGTGCAGCTTGTCATCGGATGACTGCGACAAGACAGACTTGTCGCCGATGCACAAGACCAATTTTGCGTAGGCCGAGTTGTCGGACACGATGCTGTATAGCTCGGGGAAGTGCCATCCGTACCACTCTCGGACCTTCTGGGAGAAGAGGTTGATACTTCGATCGAGGTTGTCGATTGTAGTAATAGCTTTAATGATATGGTTATCTGGGAGATGAAAATAGATAGTTAGTGGCAGCCAGTTTGTTATCGTGAAGCTAGTCGCTCACCATGTGTATGAACATTAAACTTGACCTTGGAACGCGAGTATGCGTGGCCCAGGCCGAGAGCTGCCTTATCGATATCACCGCTTTCCAACCCTTTCAACAACGCGGAAGCGTAGAGACGGAGGGCGCGAAGGAGGTAGGCGCAGACTGGGGAGGTCTCCGAGGTTTCGCATTCAATGCCAGGTAGAGCAGCCTTGATGGACCCGGCTAAGTTCTTGTCGGCGACGCCCAAAACAACGCTGCTACCCCTCGATGCGCCCCTCTGCGGTAGGTTCAGGTCGAGGGTGGATTTCAGGTAGGCTGGAACAAGGCCCTCGGATATGTCATTGATGTTGGACAAGGCATCGGCCGCGTTCCTAGCAAAAGATGGTCAGCCCAGGCACCTGGACCGAGGCGGCATGACGACAAAGCTCACCTGAAGGGCGCGAAACAAACCAGCTCGACGAGCTTCCCAAATGTATCGAGGCTTTCCCCGGCGCGGATCACCTCTGGTAAACCAATGGTGGTCTGCTGTCGCACCACGCGAAACACGGCGTAGCCGACAGGCGCTTCGTGCAGGACGAAGTTGATATTAAGCATTCTGTCGTGTGTGGGTGTTTGCAACCCGTTTGTCGTCGAAAAGTGTTCCAGAAATAAAAAATTCTAATCTACTTACCCAAGTTCACATCCCGTAGTGACGACAGCTGCGTACAGCTGGAGATAAGTCTTGGCAAGTTTCGCGGGTTGGTTCCAACTTGGCACGTCGAAGCGATGGGCCGAGTCCTGTCACGTGGCCCATATTCTAGTCTCTAATTAATTCATCCCTATGTACTCACTTTCCAGCCTTATCCAACCTGCTAGTAACATGACACGCTATGGGAGGCGAGCCTGCCACAAATGCCAGAAACAAGTAAACGCTCAAGAATACGGTCGCCACATACGAGCCTGCCTTGAACACAACTACCCAGTAGTCGAATGGTCTATGCTAAAAAGAATATAGATCGTGTATCTTCAAAATACCCTGAGAGATAGAGTAGTTGCCTATACTAAGCGTATGATTCCCTGTGTGTCTCGAGTTTGGTTTCGTAATATCACGCTGTAACCTGAACTTCATTGGACATTCCTCGATGTTATCTGCGAATCATCTTGGTTGCGTGTACTCAGATAATGAAGGTGAGGGAGTATTGATAATCCTGTATATCAACGCCACGTTATTCCCGCCGAAATGCTCTCAGTCCAGCTCCTCCGCTGATAATCTGACCTACCCATCTTTATCCAGACATTGTGATAATTCATATTGATGCTAGCTATAATAAATTTTCTTATTAAATACACTTTGCGTTTGCAGCATTGAGCGAAATGCCCGTAGATTTGCTGTACTGTAGCGTCTGGTACAGCTTTGCCTCGGACCGGCCCACAGATGCTTGGGCGGGCGATGGTGATGTTCGGTAATTGAGAGCCGCCCGTGTGGGCCATGTTCCAGCGTTTGATCTCTGGGCGTGCACGAGCATACCGTCTTCCGCGAATCAGCTTTAGATCAGACACGTAGTCAATGGCACCAATTGAGATCTTTGTCGTATTCAAAAGGCATTATTGGACGCCACGGGAAGCCTGCTACAGCGTGAGCGCTTTGATAGGTGCACTAGTTTACGACATTTTGCTCTTTCATAGCGATGGAGCAGGGTTGAAATATGATATGAGGTTAACACTGTACTTGAGTTGCCTCGGCATGCAAAGATCTACCTTGGCTAGGGTATCTGCGGTCCTTATCCGGAATGATACTGTACTGTACTGGCTCCATGAGAGCTAAGATGGGGACGGCGGGGAACCCGAGTTGCATATACCTATCCCTTCTTCGTACATAGTATATGATGTGGCATTTCCAGAATATGAATAAAGCAGCGTAACTTCCAGAGGAGTCGTCTCCCCTCCCTCGCTATTTTCCCTTCTAAAGCCTGACCTGGCTGTTACGGCGTTTTAGACCATACCTTGAGAAGAGCACAACAAGATCAGTCGTACAGGAATCGTTTCGAAACGCGGGGTCTGGGCCGGAACGGCTACCGGCATTTTTGATCAATTGAGGGGAAACTCAATCAAGTACAAATAGATAGCCAGAATCGCCGTCGCTTCTCTCGCACTTCGACTCACAAACCAGCAGACATATCACGAGATCCAAAATGCCTACCGTGACGTTTCCCGGGCGGCCTCTTGTGTCGTATCCGGTCCTGAGTTTCTTCTATAAGCTCTTCTACTCCGGCACCATCCTCGCCCGTCTGCCAGTATGGATCCTTAGTAGCTCTTTCCAGCGCGGAAGGCCGCTTCCTACGGTGAGTGATTCCCGAGAGTTCTCTGCTTGTTCTGGTCATTCCTATGGAAGAGAGAGCTTCAGGTCGGGTTGGAACGATGTCTCAGGAGTGGCGATGCTCTCAACCTCCTCAGAGAGTAGTATCTCACAACAGTTACTAAACCTGAACACCGTAGTGGAGCTTCAGACAGTCACTCATGGTTCGACTCCTTGCCGAGATTATCACCATGACGTGCCGCGCAGAGACGCCGGTACCGCTGCCACTGGAACCCGGGAAAGAGAAAGATAGATGGGTGAAGATTGAGCCTTTCCAGAAGGACGTGTACCGTGGGCCATTGGAGAGCGAGAGTGTCGAGCCTGCCGTCATCGGAGGCACGTGGTACCCGCAGAAGCCGGCAGATCCCGCCAACGCCGGGTCGGTCGTCCTTCACATACACGGCGGCGCATTCGTCCTCGGCGATGGTCGTAGTAACGATTCGGGTCCGATGTTCGACCTCTTCTCGAAGCATGGCAAAATCGGGCCTCTGTTCGCTCCGCAGTACCGCCTGTCCAGTCGCCCGACATCTTCCCCGTTTCCGGCAGCACTGCAGGATTCGTTGACAGCCTATCTTTACCTCGTGCGAACGCTTGGGATTCCGGCCGCTAACATTACTATCTCTGGCGACAGTGCGGGAGGGAACCTCGTGATCGCGCTGCTGCGGTACCTCGTCGAGCATCCGGAGCTTGACATCCCGCAGCCCAAGTGTGCAGCCATCCTCACCCCTTGGGTTGCGCCAGTCAAGTGCCTGTGGCCGGAAATCGTCGTCACGAGCAACCCCAACTACAACAGCGACTACCTAGGCACAGCGCTCTGTCAATGGGGCGCTAAGACATACATCGGGGATGCGCCGCCGGAGCACCCATACAGTGAGTAATTCTCGGAACCGTTTTCTCCATGTTTTAGCAACTTTTAGAGCCCATGGTTCCCTTTTCAGGACAAGAGTTTCTAGAAGCTTGTGAAGCTCTCACAAATCACGCCCAATATGGCGATAACTGACTCCGGGTGTCCCAGTCGTACCACTTGGCCACCCGTTCAAGACACCGGTCCCGATGCTCGTGACGTTTGGTGGGGCCGAGATCTTAGCCATCGATGGCGTCGAGTGGGTCCAGGAGATGAGCCGTGTTGAAGGAAATGAGCTCGAGACTTATATCGAGCCGGATGCGCCGCATGACACGGTCCTGGTTGGTCACATCCTCGGATTCCAGGAGAGCTCAGCGAAGGTGGCGCAGAAAATGGGTGAATTCATTAGGCAGCATCATGCATGAGCTCAGTGGCGAACTTGAGGTATTGGATGTTGGGTATAGGGGTTTTTGATGCACTGTGATATGAGCACGAAATACCTGCGAAGAGTCAGACAGGTGGCGGTGGACCATGGTTGCAGGACGATTCAAAATGCTAATATGGAGGTTGTAGGCAAGCCCCTTGTGCCTCCTGATCTCAAGTGCGGTGGATCGATAGTAGCCCCGTGAATAAGGCAGATCTTACAATTGTAAATTAAAACGTACCAGTCAATTCTATGGACACCACACATCTGGAGATCCAGGCACCTACCTCATCGAAGCTTGTCATGCTCTAAGAAAAACCGGTGTCTTATCTTGAGACAAGGAAGCAAAGCCTAATGTGGCATGTTAGCCCGGCTACGTAGTAGACTAACCTAGCTCCCTTATCTACAGTAAGGTCGCTGTCTTTGAGCGTGCTCAAGTGAGACGGCCCCACTGATTGCTACCCTCCTGTCATTGCTCTTTGTCCCCGTTATCTGCGATGCTGAGAACCTATCTCCTGGGGGTCCTAGAAGTTCGGGGAGGTGAACCTCATCGTTGCCTAGATACCTACCTGGGTTAGGTAGCCCACATATCAACCTTCTGTTTCTTAAAACTTGACTGAAAATCCCATATCGTCCCCCATTTGAGCTTATCAGGCTGTTATTAGCACGGCAAGCTTGAAACTACCAGTGGTACGAACCGTCCGGGCGGAACTGAACTGCGGCAGCAGGAGAGGCGGCGTCGAATAACAGACAATACTACGTTGCCAACTCCCTCATCAACATGGCAGACGATTTTAAACCCGCATTGATCGTTGTAGATCTACAGGAAGACTTCTGTCCTCCGGTGTGTACATCTGGTTTCCCCGTCCCGTAACGCCGGGCCGGGAAAACCCACTAACAGAGTAAAACAGAATGGTTCGCTGGCTGTCGCCAACGGCCGTGACGTTGTTGAGCCAATCAACAAGCTGCTTGAGCTGCCGTTTACGCTTAAAGTTGCAACCAAGGACTGGCACCCTCGAGACCATGTCTCATTCGCGGCGAACCACCCCGGCAGGCGGCCGTACGTCGACTCTGTGACCATCGTGAACCCGGACAACGCGACCGAGAGCTACTCGTCTCGGCTGTGGCCAGTGCACTGCGTGCAGGGCACGACCGGGGCGGAGCTGCTGCCGGAGCTCGACGTCGGGCGGCTGGACAGGATCATCGAGAAAGGCACGGACCCGCGCGTCGAGATGTACAGCCCCTTCTACGACCCCTTCACGTCGCCACGCGTGAGCGACAGCGGGCTGGCCGCCCTGCTGCGCGACCACGCCGTCACGGATGTCTACGTGGTGGGGCTGGCCGGTGATTACTGTGTCAGGAGCTGCGCGGAAGATGCCGCGAGGGAGGGGTTTCGGACTTACCTCATTGAGGAGGGCACCAGGCCCGTCGACGCTGGCAATTGGCCTCGGTGCAAAAAGGCTATAGAAGGATCGGGCGCTAAGGTTGTAAGCATGAAGGCTCCCGAGGTCCTTCGCTTGATGACTGCACAATAGATCGGAGAGACGATTGAGGGGGTCCGCGATGGAGTCAGCCACAGCAACGGTGAAAATTGCATCTCTTGCATCCTAGTGGTCGCTGCGCCCAAACGCCGGCATACTGTACTGGTCCCTGCCTACTGTAAGTAGTAGATGAAAAGCTTCACATGTGAAAGGCGCCATGGTCTGGTCTACATATTAGTGCTATCTTTTGCAAATTCGACCTTCTCGAGCCTAATCACTATGTATAGGGAGGATGCACAGGCTCTCCTCGGTGGCTTGCAGTATTCGAATTCGGTATTCGGATTCGGATTGCCTGCCGGTGTTTGTACCTAGCCGAATACTAGGGTTCGCCTACATACAGTAGAGACCTCGGTGGCGTCTTATCATACTGCACACCCACAAGTACGTACTTACTTACTTACACTACTATACGCTGCACTGGACCCCTGTCATTGGTTACTGGAAATCGAATTGGTGCTTCTCTAGCCATCCGCGACTGTGAGGAATCAGACAAACTGAGGGTAACCCCCCTTTGCTAACCTAAGGGTAACTCCACTTTAGTACCTAAGTTACGTGCTTAAAGACTTGCCTACTTAGTAGTCTAAACCTTTTACGGTAATTTTAAATAGCGAGCCTCGTGAGCCTATAGGGCGAACGGCGGACTAAAACAGCAACATATTCGCTTTTTTTCCGGAGTGGGGGTCGGCGCGAAGCGCATACCCCCCGGAGGTTAAAGAATTTAAAAAGAATAGCTAAATTGTAGTTTTCGCGGCGTAGCCGCCCTAGCACCGAAGGTAACTTTTAAACGTATGTAAAATAGCCGGGTAGCTAAGTACTACTCCAATAACTTATGTACTGTCCGTACGCTAACCTCAGGTAAGCAGGGGGGGCTACCCTCAGTTTGTCTGTAGACTCCGCGACTGTAGTCTAGCTGTAATCACGGCCACAAATTTAGCACCAGAGAGAGCTTTATTTCCACGCGAGTGCTCGGGCTTGCATAGTGTAAGATCTTGAACACAAATAACCTCGGCTGCCAAGTATGTATGTTTAATATATCGGGTAGCTTGCAGACAGACCGCCTCTTTTTGATATATCTCTCGATGATTAAGGAGGATTACTGCCGGGTTCCCACTACTTAAACGAGGATCTCTCTTCTGTGCAGTAGTGTGGTAGTGCAGCATTGACCAACCAGGAGTAGGAGCGGACAGTAATGGCACATGCAAATTTGCTCATACACGCCGAAAAGTCGAGAAATCTCTGTGTACGTAACGGGCTGTGCTTTTATCATCTGGGTGTCTTTATACTCTGTAAGACTTTCTAGAGTTTGCTTTAGATTTACGTAAGGTCCGGCCCGGGGCAACCACGTAAGAGTATTGTGGCGATATGTATCTACAGTAGTAAATCTATTGCAACCTGGACTTATTATCCATCTACTGTAGTCATACCCGCTGATGCGACAAGTAATGCCCGTAAGCCGCGATGTGAGACGCCCGCGTGGGGTAGTTTGCCCACGCGCGCTATCGTCGCTTATGTCAGAATTCTCGATGGCTTGAAGTCTTGATAGCGGTGTATATGCGTGCGTGCGTTCGCGTGCTCTTGGCAAGGCTCCGGGCGAACAAGCGTATCCTCCCAGGCTTAAGAGGCGGAGTGTGGAAGAAGGTTTTTATAACTATGACTTCGGAGCAGACCGCAGTTAGCTAAGTCGGTGATAGACTCGCGAGCAGTCTCGTTTAGAGTTTTGTACGACAATTTGACTACTTATATATAGCATACTCTGCGCAAACGTCTGGCATGCATATGCACGTTAGGTAGTATATGGACTTACCCTGATCGCTGTTATTACCCACGCCAGGGTTTGAGTACATGTAGGTCAGTACATTGGAGATCCGACCGCAGCATACTGATGAGGGTTGTTGTTAGTCTTTAGCTTCATCTACCTACTTAGTGTACGTAGTCGGCGTATGGAAATGTATAATACCACCGAAATACCCAAGTATATATACATAGAACGATGGCTTCTTTGCGTGGGCTAATCAAATTTGATGAGCACAGAGCCCATTGAAACAAACGGGTGTCCGTTATTAGATTCCCGTCAAAGCAGTGTAGGTAAAGTTTCCAGCAGGAGGGAACGTGCTAAAGATGGGGAGAGGTGGGGCTACCCTATCTTTGTTATTTTAAGCAAGATCGGCAATGGATTGAATTGAGCAACATTGATGTTACTTAGCTGATAAGGTAGCTTCGGGCGTGTTTTAACGTATCAATGTAGTATCAGAAAGTTATTTGCAAGTACCTCCGTCAGCCCGGATCCACTAAAGCTACGGTTGGTCCGCGCCGGTACGCAGAAGTAGCTTTTTTAGTGGCCTATATTTGTAATTTATCTACCTACAGATCTCAAACTTGACGCTCCCGAAGCCTGACGAGAAACCCACCAAATTTCTCTTTACAATCCTGGGTCCCTCTAAATCCAATTGTCCTGCTACCCCCTCCGTGGCCCCTTCATTATTCACATTCTCTCTGCCCACGTCCTCACGTCCTTCCGCCCTTTCTCTCCCCTTAGCCGCCTCACCGAGCCTCTGTTTGCCGTCTGCTCTTGTTTACGCCGTGGCTCTCAATTGCCAATTGATCAACCGGCGCTTGATCGATCAGCTTCGGCACCCCACACCGACTAAAGGCGCAGGACTGCTCCGACAACTCGCCGACAAGCCATATTTCGGGCCACCCAAACGGTTTAATCTCTTTCACCCGACACAGAACTATACGGCATCTTGTCCCACCCGGCCTCGTAGTTGGCACGGCTTCAACACCTCCAACAGTATATCTAAATAGGTACGTTGCGCTCTCTCCTCTCTCTCTCTTCCCTGTCAGCTGCCATGTCTTTCTTTTCCCCTCTGTCTTACTCGGGCTGTGTAAGCCTATACAAGAGCACTTAATGCTGGTATAGCATACTATTGGACACAAAAATTAACATGTGCACTCCGCAAAGCGGTATAGTTTCGAAAACCCCCTGATGCCGTCGAGACAGTTGCGAATATGATTGCTGCTTCTTCGTTTCTCCCCTCCCGCTTTCGCGGGCAGCAGCCGAGCGACGTCCATGCGCCTCCTTCTCAGGCGAACAAGAAGATTACGCCCGTTTTACAATTCTTCTCGAGACTGTCTTGTTCCCACCCGGTTCATACTATCGTCGTCATCGCCTTGTTGGCTAGCACCGCCTATGTCGGGGTTATGAAAGAGAGTCTGTTGGACGCAACGAGGAATGTGAGGAATGCCGAATGGTCCTCGCTGGCCGAAGGAAGCCGGCATTTGAGAACTGGCCCTGAGACTGGCTGGCGGTGGCAGGCTTCCGATTCCATTGCAAAGGTTCCCAAGGATGCTGATCACCAAGCTCTGATAACACTCGTGTTCCCCGACTCCAGTGAAAATGCGGCGCAGACGGCTCCTGGGGCGCATATCGTACCTCTTCCCGACAACCTAACTGTTACCCATCTCCCTTCCACGTCGAACTCGATTACTGCCTACTCGCAGGACAGTGCCCTAGCTTTCGCTGTCAAATACAGCGAGGCCCCCGAATTCGTCGCTGCTGTCCAGGAGATTCCCAACGACGGCCCAAACCAGCAAGTGCGCCAGAACGAGTTTGGTCAGGACGAGCAGAAGATGTGGATTATGAAGGTTGCTCGCGGGCACTCAGGAAATAGTATTGTGCGATGGGTGCAGAATGCTTACTCTGAGTTCCTGGATCTACTCAAGAATGCGGATACGCTTGACATTGTTATCATGATCCTCGGCTATCTTTCTATGCATCTTACCTTTGTTTCGCTCTTCCTATCCATGAAGAAGCTCGGCTCGAACACTTGGTTGGCTATCAGCGTTCTTTTCTCTTCCACCTTCGCATTCCTCTTTGGTCTCAACGTTACCACCAAGCTTGGAGTCCCGGTCAGTTTTGTCTTGCTATCAGAGGGCCTGCCTTTCCTGGTGGTTACAATTGGCTTTGAGAAAAACATTGTTTTGACTAGCGCTGTGCTATCTCACGCGTTAGAATACCGAAAGCCCGAGCAGAATAGCAAGGCAGGCAAGTCGTCAAAGATCTCTAGTACGAATGATGGTGTTATCCAGTATGCTGTTTCGCGGGCTATCAAAGACACGGGATTTGATATTGTTCGCGATTACGTTATCGAGATCGTGATACTGGTTGCTGGGGCTGCGTCTGGCGTACAGGGAGGTCTACAACAATTCTGTTTCCTGGCTGCTTGGATTTTGTTCTTCGATTGCCTCCTTCTTTTTACATTCTATACCGCTGTTCTTAGTATTAAGCTGGAGGTGAACCGTATGCGCCGCCATCTTGAAATGCGCAGAGCTCTGGAGGACGATGGCGTTAGTCGACGCGTTGCTGAGAACGTCGCCTCCAGCAATGACTGGCCTAGACAAGACACAGGAGATCGAGCTAGTGAGGCTCTCTTTGGGAAGAACGCCAAGAGCGGCAGCGTTCCCAAATTCAAGTTCTGGATGGTTGTTGGTTTCTTCGGTCTCAATCTTCTAAACATCTTTACGATCCCTTTTAGGACCACTGGGCTTTCTGGCGTCACCTCCTGGTCTGGTGGCCTGGGAGGGGTTGTAAGTATCCCTCCCTTAGACCCTTTCAAAGTCGCTTCCAATGGTCTAGACGAGATTTTGTTCAATGCCAGAAGTCATTCCAAACCTACAGTGGTAACTATCCTTACCCCTATCAAATATGAACTAGAATACCCTTCGGTACATTACGCAGTACCATCTACTGTCGCAGAAGACGGTCAGGAGGACGGCCACGGCTTCACACGGCTGCAAAGATATGGTGTAGGAGGACGCATGGTAGGCAGTATCTTCGAGAGTCTGGAAGATCCTATACTGTCTAAATGGATTGTGATTGCTCTCGCCATGAGCGTGGCGCTCAACGGATATCTATTTAATGTTGCACGATGGGGAATCAAAGATCCAAACGCTCCCGACCACCCCATCGACCGCAAGGAGCTTGCAGCTGCCGAGAGGTTCAACGATCCTCGTGATCAGGCCACGCTCCCACTAGGCGGCATCCAGCCGCAGCGAAAGCCGACATTACCTGCTACCCCCGCTGAAACCGATGACGAGAGCGTCCAGCTAAAGGCTCCTCCTAGGCCAGCGCCCGTTCCCGCTCCTATGGAACCTCCTTCGTCACCACCATCCCCTGGACTTATGCGAAGCCCGGCAGAATTAGCTGTTCTTCTCAAGGAAAAGCGTATGTACGAAATGAGCGATAGCGAGGTTATCGCTTTGTCTTTGGAGGGTACAATTCCTGGCTACGCCTTAGAGAAGGGCCTCAAAGACTGCACGCGTGCTGTCAAGGTTCGACGGTCAATTATCTCAAGAACGCCAGCAACCACCGGCATGACAAGTCTTCTGGAGCGGTCAAAGCTGCCTTACCAAAATTATAATTGGGATCAGGTTCTAGGGGCTTGCTGCGAAAATGTTATTGGTTTTATGCCACTTCCTGTGGGTGTTGCTGGACCCCTCGTCATTGACGGTCAGAGCTACTATATTCCTATGGCTACCACTGAGGGTGTGTTGGTTGCTAGTACGAGCCGTGGTGCAAAAGCTATCAACGCCGGAGGCGGTGCTGTGACTGTGCTGACCGGTGACGGCATGACCCGTGGGCCTTGTGTCAGCTTCGAAACTCTAGAACGTGCTGGCGCTGCTAAACTCTGGCTTGACTCGGACGAAGGCCAAGCCACAATGAAGAAAGCATTCAATTCGACATCCCGATTTGCTCGGCTGCAGACTATGAAAACTTCCATGGCTGGAACTTACCTGTACATCCGTTTCAAGACGACGACTGGCGATGCTATGGGTATGAACATGATCTCGAAAGGTGTGGAACATGCCTTGAGCGTGATGGCTAATGACGCGGGCTTCGATGACATGAATATTATTTCGGTATCAGGAAACTTCTGTATTGACAAGAAGCCGGCAGCATTGAACTGGATTGATGGCCGTGGCAAGTCGGTCGTGGCTGAAGCTATTATTCCCGGCGACGTGGTTAAGGCCGTTCTGAAGAGTGATGTTGACGCTCTTGTTGAGCTTAACATCGCTAAGAACCTCATTGGTTCCGCCATGGCGGCATCGGTTGGTGGCTTCAACGCACATGCTGCCAACATCGTAGCGGCTGTCTTCCTTGCAACAGGACAGGATCCCGCACAGGTGGTTGAGAGTGCGAACTGCATTACCACCATGAGAAAGTATGTCACAAACTTCCGTACACTGACAAGAATACGATTGGCTAACTTTGTTCCAGTCTGAATGGTTCTCTCCAGATAGCCGTCTCCATGCCATCAATTGAAGTCGGTACCCTCGGCGGCGGTACAATTCTGGAGCCTCAGAGCGCCATGCTTGACCTGCTAGGCGTCAGAGGATCTCACCCAACAAACCCTGGAGACAATGCTCGCCGCCTTGCTCGCATTATAGGCGGCGCTGTTCTCGCCGGCGAGTTGTCTCTTTGCAGCGCTCTTGCTGCTGGTCATCTAGTTAGAGCACACATGGCTCACAACCGATCCCAGCCTCCGACCCGTTCTACCACGCCGGCCCCGGCGATGACGCCCGTTGGGCTTGCCATGACTGCTCCTGCTGCTAGACAATAAAGGGGGTACACACCTCTTGACGATTAATCCAGCACTATGATGCCTTATTTAATTGGCATAACCAGGGACCATGATTTCAGGTGTTCAGCGAGCCATGACATGATGAGCGAAGCGAGTGGGCGTCTTGGCAGATGTCACTAACCTTAGATCACCATATTCTCGAAGCATAAATTATATCAAATCCTTATAATGGCCCACTGCCGGAACGTAGACATGAGCTATCACGACGAGCCCGCACGATTAGCTTTAAAATATCATTAGACGAGATGCCGAAGATGGTGTTGGTGTCTCGCATAGAGAAGACGAATACATACATACACATATATATATATATATTATTTGCGTCCATTAAAGTCCTGAAACTGCATGCAGCTCCGTGGTTAATAGTAATACACTCGAAACCGTTCCGGTCCGCCCGATCCAAACCCCTATAAACGCCTTTAAAAATGCAACTAAAATTCGTGATGATGGTGCTTATG
This sequence comes from Xylaria acuta, assembly GCA_022495125.1. Classification (NCBI taxonomy): domain Eukaryota; kingdom Fungi; phylum Ascomycota; class Sordariomycetes; order Xylariales; family Xylariaceae; genus Xylaria; species Xylaria acuta. The sequence continues at coordinate 220,250 of MU383143.1, read as the reverse complement.
CACAAGGAAAGAACCGCTTTACTCTGAAACCTTGACCACCAAATTTCCCCTCGTACGCCCGGTCTTTAGCATCTCGAACGCCTTGGGCGCTTCCTCAAAGGGGATGATGTCACCGTCAATCACAGCCCGGATCTTCCCCTCCTCCATCCATTGAGCCAGCTGCGCGAGGTGCTCGTGCTGATCCGCAACCAGTACGAATTTCCACGCCCGCTTGCCGCCGCCGAGGATGCTCGGCAAGAACGCGCGGGACGCCATGGAGCGCATGCTCGATACGCCGACCGGAGCCCCGACCTGGACGAAGTGGCCCTCGGGCAGCAGGTAATCGTCAGCGGCCTTGTACAGGTCGGCGGGACTGCTGCCGACGGCGTCGAGGACCAGCCGGAAGACGCGGCCCCGCGCGCGGAGGGCGTCGGACACGTCGGTGGAGGTGTAGTCGAGGACGGTGGACGCGCCCAGCGACGCGCAGAGCTCCGCGTTGCGGGCGGAGCACGAGGCCGTCACGACGCAGCCCAGGGCCCGCGCCGCGATCTGGATCGCGAACGTGCCGACGCCGCCGCTGCCGCCGTTGACGAACACCTCGTCGCCCCGGCCCGCCGCCACGTACGGGACCAGCGCCTGGTACGCCGTCTGCGCGGCCGTGCCCAGCGTCGCCGCGTCCGCGGGGGACACGGACGCGGGCAGCGCGACGCAGCCCGCGGCGTACGGCTGGATGTACTCGCCCAGCGTCCCGAAGGCCGTCGGCCCCACGTGCCCGAAGACTCGGTCGCCCGGCTTGTAGCTTGGGCTGCTGCCGCCGGTGGTGGTGGTGGTGGTGGTGGTGGCCTTGGACGTAGACGTAGACGTGGACGTAGACGAGCCGACGCCGCTCCCGACCTCTTCGATGATGCCGGCGTAGTCCATCCCCGGCGTCGCGGTGAACGAGCGCGTCGCGAGCACCGAGACCAGCTGGCCGACCTCGGGGAGCTTGTGGTCTGCCGGGTTCGGCGACATGTATGCGACGCGCACCAGCAGCCTGTCTGCCGGCAGAGGCGTCGGGGGCCGTCGGGCGTTTGGGTTCAGCGTCATGGCGGAGGCCAGGCTCTTTCCGGCCCTCGAGTATTGCCAGGCGCGCATTGTGTTTGGGTTTGTGTTTGATTTGGGCTGTTCTTCCTTGCTGCTGCTGCTGCTGCTGTTGTTGTTGTTGGCCATCGTTGCTGGGGACCGTGAGAGCTGCTGCTTGTCGTGTCGATGGCTTTATACCTCTGCTCTTATATTCAATGAGGCCTTGGAATTAAACCTGACACCTTCCTGTTCCCAAATCGGCCTTGGTGATCCTTATGATATTTACTTACAAACCCACTCGGATACGCCTGGCTCGATTGTGTTTCTTGAATGTGCTATGAGATTCGTTGCCCAGGAATCCTATTTTGTGGAGGACAGTTATGTTTATCCGTTGCCGCCCTCTTCGGCTACGTTATGGTGACGTCACGTGGTTATATGAGGCATAGAGCAACGCGATATCAAATGTTTCTTCTTCTTCTTCTTCTTCTTCTCTGGTATGCGGATTACATAGCCAGGGCGCAAAAGTCTCCGTCGTCGTCGGTTTGATTGAACTGGTGCTTAACATCCTCAATTTTTGTCCCCCCAGCAGGCCATGGTTCGGGGGGTTTCCGGAGACTTACGAGAAAATCCGCAGTATCATTCGGGCCATAACAATACCGACTCTGCCACCACCATTATAAATTGCACCAATCAATCCCGCTATCCTCTATGAGGAGGGAGGCAGGCATAGTAAGCCAAGGAAATCTAGAACAGCTACGCTGATATCTTTCGAACGAGAGATTGGTTCACAAGAATTCGGTTGACACCAACCCACCACGCCGTGGGGAGACTATCATCTGATTTAAATAATGCCTTGCGCAGCCGGCCAGTCGAGGAAAAGATCACGAGGAAGAACCCCCATTACATGCTTGCCACCCTCTGTACACTTAACCCGGGTGTAAATGATGTATACTGTACGCTTAAAATAAACACTCATATATCACGAATAGCTAAAAAGGGTAACGGGAATAAGCGGGCTATACTTACTCTGGATCTCTGCCTTTGTCGTTGATTGGTTGGGTTTCCATCTTATAGATATACTCATGATGTTCTTGATCTTGGATGTTGCTCCGCGCAGCAGTTGGAAGTTGAGGCTGACGGCGTCCTCGTTGCCGATATTCTTCATCAGATAGTGCTGTACATCTGCAATCAACGCTGTCGGCAAGGTAGGTAGGTAGTGTAGCAAGCAGGCTTGTTAATGATAGGAGAAAGAGGTATACATAGTAGGTAGGTACCTGGCTAAGAAGAACGGGAGAATAATCAACAACAGAGTCCTAAACAATACACACCACCAATAAAAAACGCCGTTTCCCATTGTTACTCAGCGGATTCTTCTGCCGATACGTCTTGAGCTTCTGTTCGTCCAATGCAAAGTGCAGGCTACGGCGCTAGCGTGTCTGCTAACGACGGCTATATACTGGGTAGGCCAGAATCCATATACAGACAAACATACTAACCACCGACGACGATTGGAACATATCATGTCATTTCAAGATGATTACCGCTGTGGCGCAGACCGCGCGATAGAGACGAAAGTCGACAATTCCCGCACTACTTACAGTCTTGTTACTGCAAGTAGCCATGAAATACCCTGTCCTCCAAAGGCTGTGGGGACTATACTTAACTACTCTTATTTGAAGAGCAATACTCGGTCAAATGCCTGAATTCCCAAATTAATACACCGCATGCATTACGTTTTGACCAGGCCTCATGAAATGGCCACTATTGAACCTGCGGTACTGCGCCGCAAAATGACAAGGCGATTAGGCCGACGAAGACAAGGCATATTTTGAAACAGTTATGAAAATGTAATAAGGACGCAAGCAGGTTCTAGATATCTAGGAAATTGCATGGATGATACGTGAATAGCACATATATTAGGTACTTCAGATCGTGTTTCATTTGTCATTGAGGGTGTTTCCCCCTCGTCGTTTCCATTCTTCCTAGTCTACATGCAAGTGCGCCGAGAACCAGATGATTGGCTGCGTGATGAGGTCGAGAGAAGGTAGAGGGTGTGTATAAGAGTTTGGAAGAAAAGCGTGACTCGTCCCATAATACTTTTATCTTTACCCCGTACATATCAAGGCATATCGACATCATATCCCATGCCATCGAGATGTGTCCATTCACACTTACGAACGCTTCGTGTGTGTGTAGACGCCGCCTTTGCGCAGTCTAAGCAGCGCCCGTTTATGTCCCAACGATTAAAACCGGAAAAATCATTAACGCGCTTATCGTGAAGACATGGCTTTGGTCACCAGTCTCTTCAGAGCCAACTCCTTCTTCTTCAGGTCATCGGCACTCGAGTCCTCAAGCTCGAGCTTGCCCATGGCCTCGCTAAGAGTCTCCTCGATCTTCTCCTTCTGGCCACGCTTGAGCTTGAGGGAGAGGGTCGGGTCAGAGATAATCTCCTCGACGCGGCTGATGTAGGATTCTAATTGTTGCTTAGCCTCGAATCGCTTGCTGAAAGCCTCGTCGCTGTTCTTGAACTTCTCGGCGTCTAAAATGCGTATCAGCAAGTTGCCCTTGGAATAACTTTTGGTTTGGAAGCTTACCGTTGATCATAGTCTCAATCTCAGTGGATGAGAGCTTACCAACCGAGTTGGCGATGGTGATGTTGGCACTGCGGCCAGAGGTCTTCTCGGTAGCAGTGACCTTGAGGATACCGTTGACATCAACCTCGAAGACTACCTCGAGAACGGCCTCACCAGCTCGCATGGGAGGGATGGGAGCAAGAGTGAATTCACCCAACGAGGTGTTATCTTCGCAGTTGACACGCTCACCCTGGTAGACCGGGAACTGAACGGTCTGTTGGTTGTCGGCAACGGTGGTGAAGGTGCGTTTTTTAATCGTCGGGACGGTCTGTCCGCGGGTGACAACAGGGGCAAAGATGTTACCCTCCATGGCAACACCAAGGGACAGAGGAACGACGTCCAGAAGGAGGAGGTCCGAGGTATCGGCCGAAGTGGCCTTTCCGGAAAGAATACCAGCTTGTACGGCAGCACCGTAGGCGACAGCCTCGTCGGGGTTGATGCTCTTCTCGAGCTTCTTGCCGTCGAAGAAGTCGCTCAGTAGCTTCTGGATCTTGGGGATACGTGTCGAACCGCCGACAAGGACGATCTCGTCGACGCCGCTCTTCTCGACACCAGAGTCCTTGAGAACCTGGGCAACGGGCTCCAGGGTACCGGCGAAAGCCTTGGCGTTGAGGTCTTCGAAACGGGCACGGGTGATCTGAAGAAAGAAGTCTTCACCGTCGAAGAGAGAGTCAATCTCGATAGTAGTCTGGGCACCGTTGGAGAGAGTTCTCTTGGCGCGCTCGCAAGCAGTTCGGAGTCTGCGGAGAGCACGAGGGTCGGGAGAGATATCCTTCTTAGTCTTGCGCTGGAACTCCTTCTTGCAGTGGTCCAGGAGGTTGGTATCGAAATCTTGACCACCAAGATGTGTGTCACCAGCAGTAGCCTTGACGGTAAAAACACCGCCCTGAATGTTCAGCAGGGAGACATCGAAAGTACCACCACCCAGATCGTAGATCAGGACGTTGCGCTCCTTGTTGGACTTGTTGGAGCCCAGGCCGTAGGCAATAGCTGCGGCGGTAGGCTCATTGATGATACGGAGGACGTTAAGACCGGAAATGGCACCGGCGTCCTTGGTTGCCTGACGCTGGTTATCGTTGAAGTAGGCCGGAACGGTGATAACGGCCTTCTCGACCTTCTTGCCAAGCTTGGTCTCGGCAATCTCCTTCATCTACACGGCGCGTGTCAGTAGCAGCCTCAGTGGTTCCCGTACAGCGCAGTGACGGCTTACCTTGGTAAGGACCATGGCGGAGATCTCCTGGGGGGAGAAGGTCTTGGTCTCGCCGAGGTACTGAACCTCGACGACGGGGTTGCCTGAGCTGCCCTGCTCAACGACCTTGAAGGGCCATGACTCGATGTCCTTCTTGACGACGGGGTCGCTGAAAGGCCGGCCAATCAATCGCCTGCGGTGAATACACATTAGAACGTGGTCCCCGGGCTCATTGGAAGACGGGCGGGTCGTCGACCTACTTGACATCGAAGACGGTGTTACGCGGGTTCATGGCGGCCTGGTTCTTGGCGGCCTCGCCGATCAGACGCTCCTTCTCGTTGAAAGAGACGAACGACGGGGTGGTGAAGCTACCCTGCTCGTTGGCAATGATCTCGACATTGTTTCCCTCGTAGATGGCAACGCAAGAGTAGGTGGTACCTGCGAGGCGGGCGAGCGCCGCTGTCAGCTGTGTCCGTCGGACGCGGGGTCTCGTCGCCGTCGCGACATGAACATACCCAAATCGATGCCGACGGCACCGTCGTAGACTTCATCGGCCATCTTTGCGAGTTTTGTGGGGGATCAGGAATGGGAGAGGGGATGCCGGAAGACAGGAAATTTGCAACGGACAGGAACTCTGCGAGGAACTTTATTTGTGCAAATATCGCCCGCTTTGTGGAGGGACGCTATGAAAAAAAAAATTCTGCCCCGCCCCAAGCACTGCCCCAAGCGGTGAGCGGTGAATCAAAGCCCGTCAAAACTCACTGCAACCCCACCTCTAGCCTGCGGGCTACCGAGTCGGCCATTAGATAACGGGCGATAGCTGAGTTATACTGAATCAGGGCACCGACCAAGGGTCTTCTCATTGCCTTGCTCACTAAAAAAATTCCACTCGGGCAGGACCAACGATTTAGCAACATTGAATCCACTGATGAAGTCCTTATAGTACCTACTAGGCAATAGGCACATCCATCATACAACGTGGCTGGCCAGGCGTAATGAGAACCGTGCCGGTCTCCCAGAGCGCCCCCATCTAAAATGCGCTGAGATAAATAAGAAATAACCGGATTCATCCCGGATTGCCCCAAAGCGCTTACTAGGTAAGTACCTAGGTAGTCTGCGTAAACCTACCTAATCTCCCCTATCCTAGTAGCCGGTGCTGTAGCTTTACCCAAAGATCACAGCTCGTTCCAACTACGAGCTTGGGGTTTTTGGCTATACTATGGTAGTACAGCTTTTTTTCTTCGGCGCTAGGCTTCTAAGGTTTTTTTATCTATTTTTTTTATACTTATTATTAATTGTAATCTAGACTATGCTTAGCAATAAAGGACGCTCGTTTTTTTTTAACTAAGCAAAGTAGTAAGGACTACTAAGGGTAGTGAGGTTTTAAGTTTATATATTATAATAAAAAAAGAAAAAAAGACTTAATAAGTTTTCTACCTTTAGTAGAAGCCTTACTAAGGCCTTAACTTCTTTATTTAATCTATAAAATAGGGCTATATTTAACAATGTAAGTTTCCTTATAAAGGACACCTTTTTTGCTAAAGTATAACATAAAGTATTAGTATAACTAACTATATATATGTTTAATATTAACTTATATATATATATATAAATAAATGGCGTGTTATTATATATAAAGCTTAATGTTTATAATAAAATTTTAATTATAAAGTATTTTTATTTATATTTATTAAATGTTATATAAACTTTAAGCTTTGTTTGTTATTTATTTAGTTAATAGTTTTTAAGCTATTATTTTACACTTATATAAGCGTAAGTTTTTGTTAAAAATTTGTTTAAACTTAATATTGTTTAAAAATGGATAAAAAATTTGTTAATAATGATTGTTAGGGTACCTAAGCCTTATCCTTAGACCTAATTTTTTCCCGTAAGAATACCGCTTGAACTAACTAAAGATCTAGAACTTAGCATACTATCACTTGAACCGCATATCCTTTTATAATGCATATTGCATTACTGCTACATTTCTGAACTACAGTTTGATATGCCTGTATAGGCATCTGGTATCGTCCTAGTCCTCGTATACCTGGCTCTAATCAGCTCGAGGGTCCAAAGAAGTATTATACTTGTACATCGCAACCAAGAAACATGCACACGATAACCCATCCGAATCGTCCTCCATAGCATGTCACTGTAACCACTTGTACCCCACCCAAACTCCAGATCCAGCAAAAAGAAGTTCCTAAACAGTGCAAAGTCAACAACTCACTCGAGTCGGCTGTGGGGCAGCGACATCTGTCTGTCTTGATGAGCATGAGAGCCAACGAACCGTTCGGGTGGTAGTATTGGACAAGCTGAAGGGCTAATCAAGGCTCTGTGAGGATAGATGATGAGCTGATGAGACTCGGGTTGCTTCATCGTCAACGGCTGGTGTTAGGCTAACGAGCGAGCCGTGAGATGTCATGTTCCAGAAAAAAGGATGAAGACAGCGTGCCAGCACCTGAGCCATCGCATCCCTAGCAAGCTTCGACTAGATGTCGTTTGCGCACCACACGCAAGGGATCAGTGCCTGAGCAAATTGAAGTGTACGACGAACCTCTCCATTTCCATATTCAGACCGTTGGGAACTCTCTCGCCTCTCGGGAGCGCTGCAAGGAGAGTCACCTCAACGCGATTGATTCCATACCGTAGCGTAACATCAAATACTGGCTCTCCTCGCTTGTCAAATGTCACCGACGAGGGATTCACCGGCGAGGGATATATCCGTGCCGTGTCGTGTATCACGTGGAGCTTCCATTCCCGGTGCTCCGGTTCCAAAAATGACGCGACTTGTGGCTTAAACTGCAATCGGAAATGGCTTGCCGGCGCATTGACGACAATCTCCTGTTGGTATTCAGTCGCACTGGCGAGGAAGGTCAAGAACAGTTTGTTGTCGACCTGAAGTGAGGGGTGGGTGATAATGACTAATCTCGGCATGAGGGCTTCCGTTTCTCCTGAAGAAGTGGTTAATAAGTGTGTTGCCAATGCGGAACGTAAATGCTTACTAATCGGTCGCGGCCTATACTTCTGCGCTTCCAGGATATCTGTGGCACTTCTCTTCGGGAGCGGTGGAGGCGGAGGCGGAGCTTGGGGCAGGGACTGTTGGTATTGTGGAGTAGTACCGTTGGACGTCGGAGCCGGAGCATTCATCACAACTGGGACGAAATGCTGAAATGTCGTGGGTGTAGCCTGCGGCCGAGTAACAGGCGCCGTTTGTACAGTATCTTCGGTCTTCGTTACACCCATCACGCTCGGGCTAGGCGGACCTACGGAGGCGGACATACTTCGTGCCTTTTCTAGCTGACTCAGGTTGACCGACGTCCCAGCAGAACTCGCGCCGCCAAATGGATTCCTGTTTACAGGAGTCCCATTTCGTGTTATCTCGCTCTCTCCTGATTGTGCCGTTGCTGGTGCTGGAGATCCTGTCACGCTATTTTTGCCACCAACATGAATGGTAATCTTCTTGGGGTGCCCGGGGGTTTCCGTAACCTGCGGTAACTTCAACTTGATCTTGGGTTGAGGTGGCTCGGGAACATTTTCTTTGGCTTCTTTGAGAAGTTCTTGAAACATTTCCTGTACTAATTAGAGCTGATATATGAAGTTGGAGGGGTGTCCCGGACTCACTTCAAGCTCCTGTGCCATTGCGAAAATCTCACTGCCATCTTCATTGTAGTGATAGGCGTTCTTCCATATCAGGCTCGCTTGGTCTTCGAATGCGGCCCAACCCTTGAAATCGCTTACATACGTTGCTTCCAATCGGCCGTGCTGGCCGCGAACCTGCTTCTGCAACGCTTTAAGCGAGAGGGGTTCAGCGATGACCTCGTAATAGTCCTTTAGAGTCCGCGGAGGAAGATATACGAATGGTTCAAAATAAGGGTAGTCGTCGCTGTGCGCTTTTATCAGTCATTGAACCCCCGTCACGAACGCACCAAAAAAAAAAAAACTTACGAATCCTCTTTCTTACGAATCAACTCCTCCACAATCTTCTCTTGGGCTTGTTGGAAGCTGAGTCCATTAAATGATACACCTTCATAATGGTGATCCGCTTTACCGGTACGTGTGCTGGATTTTTGAATCGGTGTCGCAGAATCTCGGGAAGGCCCAGTATCGGTTTTTCTCCACGAGGATCCTCGTCGGCGTCTTCGTTGAGAGTCGTTATCATTATCACCCTCTGGCTCATCCTCATCGTCTTGATCTTCATTTTCTTCATCCTCTTCGTCTTCATCTTGCTCGTCCTCAGCTTCGGCGTCATCGCCATCACCTTCTGACACTGGCTCTGCATCGTTCTCCTTGGTGGCTTGGGCATTGGTATCCTCATCTGCCTCGCCATTACCCTCGTCGTCATTACCCTCGTCTTCCGGTTCAGGTGTAGGAGGCAGTGGTGTAGGTACTGCCTGGTAATTCCCTGACTTATAGGCAGGGTTGTGCTTGACCATCAGGTTGCTCACGGCTTTGCGCACACGTTCTGCGTCGCTAAAGATGGTGGAGTTTCGATCGTTGGTCTCTTTCGCGTTTGAAACTAGACGTTTAAAGTCACTCTCGACGGAGGATAGTGTGGAGTATCGTCGCTCTTTGAGTTTGCGCTCGATTACCTCGAGTGATAAAGGGAGTCGTATCTTCTTGTAGTATTGTAGATTTTCCGACCGCGAAGGAAGAGCCTCAAAATAGGGAGATACTGAGCGGCCACTGAAGAGCAAAAGATTGTTAGTATGGATTTGTTTGGTATTGGCGTGAGCTGGTTCAAGGGACATTGACGCTAGTCGCAACATGGATGCTCTTCATGGCAGATCCAAATGAAGTCGAGATTCTACAAGATACACACTTTTTATCTGTGGTGGCTCTAATCGACTCGAGGATGTTCAGCCCATACGCAGTCGTGGATTCGTTGGTCTCGCCATTTGTCAAGTCGCCATATTCCTAGAAGTATGCATTTCGGTCAGTCAAGTCGGAATGATGCAACCGATGAAGCGTAGGTGGGTGGTTCGGATTGGTGTCTGAAGCGCTCGAGCTGGACTAAAGGGACAGGATCGGCTCCTCTTTTGACGGCGGGTGGATTGGCCCAAGAACAGGGTGATGGATCGCGCATGGCACTGGCCGGACAGCTATGGCACCCAGGTAGCTAGCCCTGTTGCTGCCGACCTACCGCGACCCTTGTGCAAGTCCCGGAACTCAGCAGCATGGCGAGCTGCGGATTGCGGTGAGACCCTGCCGTCTGTCGCAGAGCATCGCGCACCATCGATCGCATTGCTCGCATCGCAAACGCCGACGAAAACAAAAGAGGATGGAGACTCACCTCGATCAATTTGCGACGCTTGGCAGCGCGATCGTTGTCGGCGGCGGCATCCAGCCCGTTGGCGCCGCTGGCCTTGCGCTTGCTCTCCATGGCTCGGTGCTGCAACTCGACGTTGAGCGAGGCGCACGTAGCGCGGACACGGAAGCTTGACGCGGTGTACTGCGGAGGAGGGGGGCAGCAAGTAGCGTGGGAGCGTTCTACAATCGGGGGTTGAGGGAAATGGCAATACCGAACACGCTCGACTTGGCGGCCACAACTCTCAAGGGTTTCCTCTGGCTATGACGTGGAGGAGTCCCGCGCTTTTGGACAGGTATATACTGGGTTAAGTAGGTTCTTCGGTAGGTGAATGGAGAATGGAGGAAATACGCCCGAGTCGTGGTCCTGCATTCGAAATTGCAGCACACCACGTTCGCGGAGTCAAGCCAACATGCCAAGCAAAGCCAGGAACCCGGCAGCTGTGGCGGCACCCCAGGCCAAGTGTGATACAAGCCACAATGGGGGCGTTGCTGTAACGGTTGGTGGGGGACTGGCTATGGCGGTGCTGCTCCTTAATCGATAAACCCGTAGGAGGGGATGCTATACCTGATAGTGGAATAAAGCTCCTTATAGACATGTCTTTGTTGACTTTTCCCCTCCACTAATCGCACGATCGCGACCACCAGCACCGGGCTCCAGCTTTTTCGACAAGACTGTTGCCCAGGACACCTCTCCCACCCTTCGCGCTTCATAGCTTCACAAAGGTTTAAACGACAAGGAATTCACTCTTGACTCGTCATTTCTTCCCGAACAACACGAGACGAAACCCTGGATACGGACACAAACAAACGCGTTCCACAACACCTACATATACTAAACTCTTGCACCTGCCTACCTACCTTTCCCCTTCGCATCCTCCCAAAGCCTCACCTTTTCCTGTTCAAGTCGGCCCTGCAGCACTCGGATTGATTCGCCTGTATCCTTTTTTTAAGTTTGTTCTATCTACAGCTATCGGACAACATGCCGGTGGATGTCGATATGAGCCGTCGCAACGTAGAGCCCCGGCCGCTCAAGGATAGTGAGCGAGCGCGACTTGAGGAATTCATCGAGTTGATCCACTACTCTGCTCGGTAGGTTGCCCAACTTTCTCCCGCTTCCATATGTCACTCGTCAAGTCGTTAACTTTAGCTTGTAGTTATTCGGATGACGAGTACGAATACCGACACGTCCAGCTCCCCAAGGCTATGCTCAAGGCGATTCCAAAGGAGTATCACGACGCATCCAAGGGCACCCTGAAGTTGTTGTGGGAGGACGAGTGGCGCGCGATGGGTATTACCCAGGTATGTGGGACTGTCTACCTGGTTTGGCCCAGGTATCACAAGAACAAGTTTGAGCTGATTATATTTTACCCCGAAGAGCTTGGGCTGGGAGCATTATGAAGTACATGAGCCTGAGCCGCATATCCTACTCTTCAAGTGAGTGTTTCCGCAACCTACCTCTAAAATACCAGTACCTAATACACAACCGCCCAGGCGTCCGCTCAACTTTCAGCCGTCGTAACGGTTCATGAATGGTCGCATTTGCGAGGCCACACCCCGTCAACCCCCTCCCTCGAGTACTTCTATCTACCCTCTACTGCATAGCGCTGTCGCATTTGATATGGATATGGGATTACTTTTTCGACGACTGATGACCGTTCTTTCGAGTCATCGACCGATTAGCCCCTCACGGGCTTTGACCGACCAGAAAGCTCCGACCGATTTCGGCCCAAGTGGGGGTTTTTTTGTTTTGGTCTCTCGTCGACCAACGCATACAGTTACCTTTGAGGGTTTGTACGGTACAGGACTATTGGCATTTGGTATCGTACGAGTCTGGGAACAGCGCGCGAGCGTCATCAGGCTTGCTCGACCATGTTTCGGGATCAGACTACACGTCAAGGCGGACGAGGGACGGGCCAGAGACAAAACTCGGCAGAGCCCCGCGTGCCTGCCGAATTCGGTCAATAGTCTTTCAGCCTATGGCAGTATATATATGATGCTTTAAGACGAGAACATGAATGAAAATGAATAATGTACGACCATGTGCTAGTATTTCTTTCTTGTGATGGTACCTATGGTTCCAGTGTTGCCGAACCAGCTTCGCCATGCCTGTGGTCGCGTGAGACTCTTGCGAACAGCAGCTCTATCTAGATTGTTACAGCTCCAGAGATAGTAGTGCAAGGGGTTTGGGAGATGTCCAGCAATTGACCAATCCTACCGGGCCACCGCCTGCAACTACCTACGTATACGTACAGCTGAGGTGCTATGCATGGGTAGATCGTATGGGAATGATTCCATGTGCCAATGTCACCAGACCGGCCTTGACGGGATCACACCTATTATTAGGGCAAGTGTCAAGTTGATTCGAGCTCTGCCGTATACAATCATTGGGGTACCTGCTTTCGACAGATTCATTCATTTACCTGCTGTCCCGGTTCCACCTTACATACAATGAAAACATACCTCAAGCCCTACCTACACGTGCTCATAGTAGGTAGTCTACATCTACCTACCCAGGTTACTAATCCATGCTAGGCTACGTAATACGTATGTATGTAAGTGGCACCTACACATCCATGATATTTGTGCTGTACATACTATGTACATTGGGGATTGAAGTGGGGTGGTTCAGATGAGAGTCGGCACACCACGAACCCAGAGGCGACGATCAGCCCAGCCGGACGGACCCCTGATTGACAAGGTCTAGAAGTTCGTGCTAGTGTCGAACCACCTGCCCGTAATCGTCTGGTATGACGTCGGATTGTTCGATTTTATAGGTACATCCTAAAGGGTACCCCCCCATTATTAATCGACCATGTCTGAAAAGAACACGTTGTAATTGTCTCTGGAGTTGTATTGATTGTTGAATAGATACAGGGACTTCCCATGCGCTTGTCACCCAAACGTAGATGCAACCTTGAACGCACCAGAATGTTTTACATGATTCATATATTCGTCTGACTGAAGCTCGTGTGCAACTAGCATTGCTGTGCTATTGTCCTGTTGCACTGTTTGTTCTTTGTTCAACTGGCCGCCAAATAAGGTTAATGCTCGTTAGCGTTGTTTTCTTTCTACTGAGGTCCTTGCTGCTGTCAGTAGTACTGTACCTACCGGCCGTACATGCAGCTTAACAATCAAACAGCCTATCAAAAGGTGGCAATCCTGCATTCTCTACATTACATTCCCGTTGCGGTACCTACCTCTGTTGTTGAGTGGAATCCGAAATCTGGCTAAATTTAAATTCCATATTTCGGCCACTTCATCCACCTTCGCTTGCTAGATCTACTCTGCACATACCTGGGACTATCCTCGACTGTCCCGCCTTTGCATTTGCCGAATGAAGCAGGAGGGTGCCATCGGCCCATCGAACATCCTGCGGGCTACCGGTGCTTCCATCATAGTATGCACCGACTATTCCGCCCTGCCCTGACAATACACTCGTTTGAGAAAGGTGTCCATAACGACTACGACCGCATCTGCCGCCGATATGCTGTCCGCCGGGAAGTTGTTTTTCCTGACTATTTTTGCCCTTTGGGGATCGCCTGCGCAGTGCAAGACCACCAAGGGAGGGCAAGATGATTCTTGTGCAGTATGTTGTTCTCACCACTTTCTATAACTTCCTTACTCTTTCTCGTTACCAGCACGCCAGCCGTGTCGGCGGCCGCCCAGTCGCATCTCTACGACGACGTCTCTGACCATGGCATATACCAGTTCTCGCCTAAGTCCATCGTGAGCGATGCTTGCGTTTCCTACCAGACCCTCGAGAACCTTAACACCAAGGTGAAGCCCGCCGTCGATGAGTTGACAAAGAACACCGACTTTTTTTCCTACTACCGACTAAACCTTTTCAATAAGAGATGTCCCTTCTGGAACGACGAAAATGGCATGTGTGGCAATATCGCATGCGCCGTCAACACGATAGATAATGAAGAAGACATACCAAAAATATGGAGAGCAAGCGAGCTAGGAAAGCTGGAGGGCCCCTCTGCAAAGCACCCGGGAAAGAAGGTGCAGAAGGAAAAGCCACAACGACCACTTCAAGGGTTATTGGGAGAAAATGTCGGCGAAAGCTGTGTAGTGGAATACGATGACGAATGCGACGAGCGAGACTACTGCGTACCCGAGGACGAGACCACAAGCTCTAAGGGAGACTATGTGAGCTTAGTCCTCAATCCGGAGCGGTTCACTGGCTTTGCTGGCGAAGGCGCCAAGATGGTATGGGACGCTATATATAGAGAGAACTGCTTTCAAAAGTCATCGTTCCCGCAGTCAGCCTCATTAGGTACTTCCTCGTTACTCCAAGGACCAGCTGCCCAAGATTTTCGAAATGTTCTTCTTTCAGCAGAACGACAGCAGATCTTAGAGCAACACCATCATGACCCTAGCACATCGTTCGCCCAGACTGGTCTGGAGAACGAGGATGAGTGCCTTGAGAAACGCGTCTTTTACCGTGTAATCTCAGGCATGCATTCAAGCATCAGTACCCATCTTTGCTGGGACTTTCTCAACCAAACCACGGGTGAGTGGCAGCCTAACCTCAAGTGCTACACTGAGAGGTTGCTTACTCACCCCGAACGTATCTCGAATCTATACTTCAATTACGCGCTACTCACTCGTGCCATCGCAAAGCTTGGGCCGTACCTGCAGAGTTACACTTTCTGTACAGGGGAACCAGATCAAGATGCCGCCACGAAAGCCAGCGTTCTTGCTGTTACGCAGGCATCATCCTCTGTTCCGCAGATCTTCGATGAGAGCCTAATGTTCAAGAACGGTGAGGGGCCTTCGTTGAAAGAGGACTTCCGGAACCGTTTCCGAAACGTGAGTCGGCTTATGGACTGTGTCGGCTGCGACAAGTGCCGACTTTGGGGTAAATTGCAAACCTCGGGCTATGGTACAGCATTGAAGGTCCTATTTGAAGCAGACAACGACAGTGGCGAAGTCCCAGAGCTCAAGCGAACAGAGTTGGTTGCGTTGTTTAACACCTACGCACGGCTTAGCAGTTCGGTACAAGCGCATCACCGATTCCGGGCAATGGCAGAAGCTGCGAAGGCGGTCGATTCGCAGGTTGTCTCACCGATCCCAGATCGCGCAAAGAAGCCCCACGCTGTTCAATTTTCGCGAGACTCACCGAAAGGTACGAATCCTACCAAGTCGGAACATCCTACGAATTCGGTGCCTAAGTCCTCTGATGTGGAAGATGAGTGGGATGATGACGATGATAAATACGTGCCACCTAAAAGGCAGGGAAAATCCCCAACTACGCAAGACATGTTTTGGGCAGAAATGAACCAGGTGATTAAAGCCGTGAAAATAGTCATTGGGGGTTGGGTTGGGTTACCCAAACTAGTGTAAGTTTGTCTACACCTATTGTCGGCTCAACCCCGTGAAGGTGCTTCAGCTAATGGAGAACTGTGTTTTAGGTTCGCCATCATCATCTTTGAACTCAATCGTTTCTGGGAGTACTATATTGGACTACCCGTTACGCCACGAACTTGGCACTTGGAGCGGCCGAGTTTCGACGAGTTGTAGATCCATTTGCGGAACCTTATTCTACCTCATTTGCTCGCTCCTTGCTACTTGGTTGCTGATTTGGCCGCTTGAATATTGCATACTTGGGGGCGCATGTTGTATTGATTATATATATAAGAACGAGGATTGTAGACCCAAATTTCGCATGTTTGAATTGTCTGGAACTGGATTCAGACAGAGAGGCCACGAGCGGATCATGTTTCATTCGCTGGTGGCCTCAATACCCTATAGCATAAGGGGGAAGCTGATATCCCCCCAAGCACGAGCATTTCCAGAATAGCTACGACCATAACGGCGGAGTTTGATAGGCGTTCAGTTATTTTGCTTTTCCAAAAGGAATAGGAAAAGGGCGATCTCAACATGATTCACTTTGGCCTACTGGCCGTATTCATACTCGACGGTGCTTTGGTATATAGGCTACCTAATCGTAGCAGAACTACATAGATCAGAGGCAACGGAAGATTTCTGTGCCTTGACAACGAATACATGTTATACAAGATGGCTATTATGCTTGGTGACAGGATACCATTGTTTTCACCCATATATAGATTTTTAGGATTCGGATATTAGGTAAAAGGAGGGGGGGCTTGCATTCAAATGCCGAATAACCCACGTCCCCCCTCGCTGCTACCGTCATTCCTCCGACGCCTGCCATCGGGCAACGGCACGTGCGTCACGACGTTCCCGATCTTGGCCTTGACGCCATCGACGCGGACGCGCATGGCGCTCACTATATCCTTGGTCGTCGTCGTCGTCGCCGTCGTCGGGCTTTCCTCATCTGCTCCTTTCTCACCGCCGT
The DNA here is from genome assembly GCA_022495125.1 of Xylaria acuta. Classification (NCBI taxonomy): domain Eukaryota; kingdom Fungi; phylum Ascomycota; class Sordariomycetes; order Xylariales; family Xylariaceae; genus Xylaria; species Xylaria acuta. Next base: position 203,752 of record MU383143.1, on the reverse strand, counting down.
CGGGAGAAGGCTTCCCCTCGTCATCCCCGTCTCTGGAAGGACTGAGCGTGCCACCGGTGGTACTGATAATAAACGCCTCTTCGGTCAGGCGCCGCAGCTCGGCGCTCGGCGCGGCGAAGGACCAGGCAACAGAGATGTGGAAGGCGTTGTCGACTTCAACTTCAGCGTCCGTGTCCACCTCCTTACTCCCGCCGTTGTTTGCGGTAGTGCTTCCGGGTTTCTTGGATGTGTTGTTGCTGTTGCTGTTGCTGTTATTGCTGTTGTCATTATTGTCAGAAGAAGAAGACGAGTTCGCAAAGGCGTATAAGGCTGGCTGGCCGAAGGCCGTGACGAGCGCGTTGGCGCGGCGCAGGAGGGCTGCGAGCTGCGGGTTGATGGGTTTGGGTTTGGTCTCTTCGCCGGCCCGCGACCCTCCCGAGTTTCTCCTCGTGCTCCCGACGCGCAGGACGAGGAACGACCGCGCCGACTCCGCTGTGCGATGCCATTCCACGCCCGCCGGCGCGAGCTCGAAGGGCGCGACGCCGCTGCTGCGGATGCTGGACTCGAGACCTGATAGGAAGGTCTCTTTTTGAGACGTGCTGAGCACGATGGGGCGTGAAAGACTGATGTGCAAGGGCTGTGGCGCGCCGAGGTCGGAGGTGAGGAAGGAGGTTATGGTTATGGGGTTTGTGCTTGATGATGGCGATGATGTGAGACTAGATTGGAGGTTGGAGAGGAGCTTTGCGAGAATTGTTCGCTCTGTTGGTGTTGGATGCCCTGTTTTTGGTTAGTTTATAGCTAAATAGTATCTATCTATATGTTGATCTGGCTATGGGAGTTATGTTAAAGTGGGAGTATATATGAAACTTCAGAGCACATTTAGTGTAATAGGAGATGAAGAAACATGAATTGAATGAAACGAAATAGCGCTTGTGACACGAGACTTACACTCGATATACAGGTGACTCGGCCAATTGCCGACTTTATGCGGATTCACACGCTTCCGGCCCTGATGCAGCGCTGGGTCGTCGCTCGCGCTAACCCGCACCGTCGATGCGTATAAGTCGTAGAAGGCAGATGGCAAAGGCGGTAGCTCGCTTTTTGCGGCGGAGCTATTTATTGTTTGGTTATCTGACGTCTTTTGCCTCTTCGTCTGCGGGCGGGCCGTCTCGTCAGATTCGGATGAGTCCGAGGAATAATCTACAAGGCCCATTTCTACCTGGCCACATATGGGTTAGATGGGTTCGGTGTCATGATTCCAGAAGCATATAAAGCCGAATATTTAAGTCGATATAGACTGGGAATCCACGAATGGTGTTGTCGAAGCGGCGGCAGGGGTCACGAAGGGTAGATGATATACTTAAGTTGTAACGTGAAGAGCTCTCACCTATTATTATTATTATTATTACCTTAAAAGTATAGTACCTCTTAGCCTACAGTAGTGCCGGATGCCGCAGCTTGGTGGCCCGTCCCACCCACTTTCTAGCGCAAGGGACGGGCATTGACAGGGTGCCAGAGTCGCACTTGTACTCGAAGGGCCAAATTGATCTTTGATAACTTATCCTCGTTATAGCATGCGCGAACCCGGGTTCTGGTTATGCGTGTGCAAACGTTTCCTTTGATACTAGTTTATGGTAGACGAACCTACTTTGGACAAAACAAAAGGGAGTTTTTTTTTTATCATGCAGCACCCAAAAAGGGTGTATTAGATCGAGATCAGCCAACAGGCCTTAGTAAGCTTCCACCACGTAAAGACTCATAAAATACTCAACTTTAAAATTAAGGTGTTGCACTCTATGTAAGAGCGGAAAGGGCTCGACCCGAAGGAAAATTGAAACTTTTTCCACCCAACGAAGCTCGAGGTCTCGTAGTGGTTGACATGTCTCGGCATGTCGCTGAGTATAAGTAGGTAGAGATAAGGTCCAGATCCCTACAGCAACCCTACGTCACCGGCTCCAGTGGAATTGAGCCTCCTGTGGATCATCCCTTCCGATGGAATTCCGATGGAAGCGGCTCAACACTACTCTAGATTCTCGGGCATTACATCATAGCTGTAGGCCATTACGCATGCCTGCCATGTCGCCCACGGGCATCAGGCATGATAGCACGATATGGTACCTTCAGGCCAGCGAATCGGATCAGGGGGAACAAAGCATTAAACAAGCTTTCACCAACTTATCGGGACCTTAATATGCCCTTAAGATAATCTTCTCGTTTTCGTTGCCTCTTGCCTTAATTAAGTACTTGTCGAATTGGTCTGACCAAACAAATCTTCGTAATTTAGACGAAAAAGGAAGGAAGAATCCCGTCGCTTGATCGGTCTCTTCTTCTTCGTCCGTCTCAGCAACGGCCTACGTCATCATCACCATCATCATCATCAACTGAAACTCAACGAGACCAGAACTTCCATCGGCATTAATACACATCGCACGCAGACACATACACGTCGTCTCAAACCAACAAACTACCTACCTACCTACCCTTCCAAAACTCACAAATACTTCTCATCCGGGGGGGGGGGGGGGGGGGGGGGGGGGGGGGGGGGGGGGGGGGGGGGGGGGGGGGGGGGGGGGGGGGGGCGGGGGGGGGCGGGGGGGGGGGGGGGGGGGGGGGGGGGGGGGGGGGGCGACGC
>MU383143.1:0-201131 GCA_022495125.1 Xylaria acuta | reverse complement strand
TACCCTATATTCCATCGGCATTAAAAAAAAACGCACCAATACACATAACCGTTTTATAAAACAAAAAAACCACCTACCAACATACCCTTCCAAAACACACAAATAATTCTCCCCCGCCCCCCCCCCCCCCCCCCCCTCCTAAAAAAAAAGCAAAAATGTCCGCCCCAAGGCCACTAGAGCAAATAAAGCGCGAGACCAAGGCCGCGAACCGCGCGCCTCACCTGCGGAAGGCGAACCGGACGCGGCCGGACCAGATCGACGCGCTGGACGACATCGCGCCGGGCGGCGCGTACCACCACGACGGGCCCTACGACGCGGCGCTGGCGTCGCGGAACAGGGATGCCCGATACGCCCCGCTGGCCGCCGTCGAGGAGAGCAACCGCGCGGCCCTGAGGGCCACGCCCGCCGCCAACGTCGCCGACGCCGTCGCGCGCCACGTCCCGCTGCAGGGCACCGCCGCCGTCCCGCCCGGAGAGGCCGACTATACCGGCAACGTCATGGATTACGAGGAGGGCGCCGATCTCATGCGCGAGCCGGATGCCCCGGGCGGTGCGTACAAACGCTATGAGCATGTGGTAAAGTCAATCCTGAATTCCCCCCTACCCCCCTCTCGTTGTTGGTTGAAGGGCTCGTTAGTAGGCTCGGACCGATTTCGATGTGTAATAGGTACCGCGGCTAACCATCGACACAGCAATACCATCCAGATGATCTAAAAGGAAAGGGTGAGCCTGCATATACCATTGAGCGGGATCTCAGCGCGGGCAAGAAGAGTAAGGATTAGGTTAGGTTACGATGTGTCGGTTGGCTCATCTGATGTTTATTGGCGTTACGGGTTTTGAGCGATGAACGAGACTGGACTGCCTAAGTCCCTGGGTGCAATAGACATACGGATAGGGACGTGTCGAATATGAAACCGTTCACTACAGTCATCTAATGTCAGTCATATTGTCAACCACGCGCTGTCTAGTAGTACACGGCGAGTATTCTTCCTCGCTCCTAACTCCAAGGGCCGCTCTTCCCCTTTCTAGATTGCCCCTAAGCCAAGGAAAACCTGACCTTTCCAGCTTCAGCATTTTTGAAGAAAAGCCCAAACAACCCATTTGCCTTGCATTATTTGCAAAGTGGAACTAGAGGTATCCTAATCCATTCGTTCCCAGCACCTCTCTCAACACCTCGCGCACCTCATCCACGTCAGCAAACCCGACGCGTCCCGCAATCTCGGCTTTTCGACCGGCGCCCAGCTCGTTCCACCGTGCCAACAGCGCGCCATCGATGATGCTGCGTCCCATGCCCGCATCAACGCCAAGTGGGAACCGTCCCACAGCACCGGTCGATGCAGGAGCGCGGTAGGCTTTGGGGTTGAGACCCGCGTAATGCGGCAACGACGAAAGCAGCTGTCCAGATAAGAAAGATAGGCGACGGTACTGCGGCTCGGAAAGCGGTGCGAGTGTGGCAAGCACACCAGTTGGTGAGCTAAACAGGATAATCGATGGGTTTGGCGAATTTGACGAGTCTCCATTCGTCTGATATTGGGAAAGGTAGTCGGATGTAGCCGGTAGCGTCCGCGGTAGAAGCATGCTGCGAGTCGGTGAATGTGCGCCTGTGGAGAAAGAAGTGCGATGTAGCAGGCGATGGCCCTGGAGAGATTTGGGATCTGCTAGTTGTCAGGGCTGGGTACCAAAGGTTTCAACTACTTAAGGATACTAAACTCACGTTCTGGGTCGAATTGTAGAATATGAATGCCACCGTCCGAATCGCAGGCTACGATAAGAAGTTCGCTTCCGTCGGGCAGGAACTCGATTGCGAGCACCTCTAACTTGGTTGAACTCTTCCCAAAGAGGATCATCTTGTAAGGCTCCTCGGTATAACCAGTGAACCAGACGCCTTTAACGGCATCGGCCATGAGACAGAGGCCGGTCCCCCTTAGTTCACGAACTGCTGTGACGTAACAGCTCATATCCATGAACGCCACCGGTAGTAGGGAGCCGTCCTCTTTGAGGCCACGTACCATGCACTTCTGCCCTTGCGCCACCAACATAAGCCCCTGTGTACCGATCTCGGACAGCGCTGTTACCGCACCGCGTGGGATATCTTCCTTTGCGATAAGTTTGAGCCTCTTGTCCGTCTCCGGCCTGCCGGGCTCAGGGATAACAGCCACGATGTCGTATACAAGAACTCTTCCCTTGATTGGCAAGTCTTCTCCACGAGATATGGCAGTTCCGACAACGATAAGATATTTTCGTTCATTGGTCGACTCCGAAACCTCCAAGTGTAGTGTTTCGACGCACATGACCGTTTCGAAAGGCTCCATCTCAACCGTGTCGATGATCGTCCATGTCGTAGGGTTAATGAGTTTTATGAGCCCATGCTCAACCATGGGTTTAAGTTGTGGGTCTTTTTCCAAGTGCCATTCTTTATGATAGTCGTCATCTTTAGGTAACTCAAAAGGTTCCAAGTTGTCGCAACCAACAACGAACGTTTTTGATGTTGGATGAAAAGTAACAGTGTGTGTGTCGACATTCAAAGGGAGCTTCCGCAGAGGCATACCAATTTCTGCGTACGTAGTAGTATGGCTAGCCGATATTTGGCAGACACGTGCAACGCCTTGCGAATCTGCATAGATAAATCCTCGCTCACAGCCTTCGGTATGAAACAAGCTCATGCCGCGTACGCCACTACCTTGAAGCTCAATGACCTTTGGGAGGGTCTTGGAAGACTTAAAAATAAAGTGTGGTGAGTCGCCGGGTAAGAAAATGGTCTTATAACCAGCAATATTGTCGCATCGTCGCATTGGATACGTTCTTTGTCCTTCAACGTCATCCTCTGTATTCGTTTCTGTGCTCTTTGCTACCGTGGAATTCGGTAACTTCTGGAAATGAAGCGAACGAGAGAACTCCGTGGCGGACTCCGTATTGGTTCGGAACGGTTCGTATATAGTGACATCGTTTTGGTTGTTCCGAGTCTAAGACAGGTGAGCATTTGGAATGTAGACAACCAGTCGAAAAACTTACAACGAGATAGGGATAGAAAGACGTGTTATCCCCTAGGTCAGCGACCAGGATCTCTTTGAGAGCTTCTCGGGATGTCCCACGCCTCGCCGCGTAGTCCCCAGAAAGAATAGGAGGTAGGTATGACAAACCCTCGGCAACGAATACCGGCGCCGTGAGATCAGAGAGAGTGTATACCTTCACTAACGTCAGCGTATTGTCAGATACTTTGGAGGATTAGACGCACATAAAGAGCACCGGTCTTGCTTAGCAAGAACATAACAATGTTTTCTCCCGATCTTGCGCCTTTGTCACTTGGGGCCGTCAAGAAAACGCCAAACTTGTCTTCGTAGAGACAGCCTGTTATCCATCTCTTTGAAATCAACGCGGTGTCATCCTTCTCGAGTTCCTCTAGTTCCAGATTGTTGTCCATCTTCGCAATGAACACGCTAGCGTCGTCTCTAATAAGCAAGATGTAGGGGTCAACTATGCTCGCATACTCAATTCTAGGTTCTGCGCCGGTATCCTCGTCTAGCATAGGCACTATTTGGCTGAGGCCAAAATCTACCAAGTTTTATTAGCGAATCCACGAAGATACCAGACTGGCTTCTCACCTCCATCGTAGCAATGCACAGCAGTCTTTAGGACTTGAATTATTCTCATATGCTGGCCCATTGTCCCAGCCTCAATAGTAAAACCGGCAGCTGGGTCAAATTCAGTGCCACTCAACGCTTCGAATCCGGCCCCCGTTAAAGCGTAGGCATCTGATGTCTCATAGCCGTCTAGGTCCACTTTCGATACAATCATGAATCTATCGTATTGCGTTGAAGCGTCATAGTCGGCTCCCAAGGAGGTGGTGCCCCGATCACCCTGTAATGATTTCGGTATGGGCTTTTGGACAGCCACTGTCCAGAAACCCCTGGCTTCGGGAAACTCGAAACGTCCTATAATACCTGGTTGGATAGCTCTATTTATTATTGCAATTGAACCGGAACTGCCCCTTCCTATCGCGCAGACAAGGCTAAGGTAACTCGAGACACCGTCTTGATTTGAATGCTCCCCATTATTGCCACTAGAAATTTCGCCGAGAGTGAAGTCGCGTATCGGGGCAATACTGACAAGGGAATCGTGGATACGAAAGACGAGTTCGCCCGATCGCCCTCCCTCACTATTAGAAGTACTTGAGACTTGTTTACTAGGCGCCGACTCCTCGCCGTATAAGTCATCGTCATCCTCTAAGTCTTCTAGGTCTTCGTCATCCATGTCGAGATCAAGAGAGGCATCGTGTAGCCGATGTTTTCGCTTAGTCGATTGACCCTGTTTCCGCGTCCAGCCAAGAACCAGAGAGTCGGAATCCTCACTCCCTACAAATAACGATGTTCGGCTAAGCCTGCTTAGAGTTGACGCACGTGTTGGGACGACACCCCCGCCGTAATCCGGCCCAATTAATTGAACGCTCAATCCCGATACTGTGCGGCCATCAATCCTAAAGGTAATAAGTGCAAGACGGCCATCATTGAGCACCATTAGAAGCTCTCCATTTTCGGCAGATATAATTTCAATCTGGCAGCCTTCTAGCCTGAGCTCGAGCTCGGACTGATCGATTAAGCTAAATGATGTAGCTTGCTTCGAAAAGAGATTTACGCCAACGCCGTGGGATTTCCCGGATTGGTCAATATGAATCAACTCATTCGCCCCAATCAACAAAGCACCGCCCACTGGCGCGGGGAGCGCAAGTACCCGGCATAGATCTTGAGGGAGCCCATTTACTGACAGGATTGTTGTGGACGCCTTTTGCTCGAGGTCGAGTGTAAAGACCATGTACGATAGCTGATCCCTCCGGCCAAGGACTGACGAGGGAGCCGAGGTTGAAGAGAGAATTCCAAAAGTCGGCTCTCTATACTCATGTAGGAAGGCAATATGCACGGGATGGATGAGGCTAGGATCAAGATTGGGCAGGCGAAGGACAAACGAAGTTGAAAATGGTGTCTCTTGATTGCTGCTAGTTCCATTTGCGAGCGTGGTGGACAGCTCTTTTACCGGGCGAGGACCATCAAGTCCCTCGTCCCAATCCTGCATATCTACGTCCTCCTCGATCGATTTGAATTGAATAATGGCCAGGCTGCGCGTCCCGAACTTCAGAGCAGCACACCTGCTTCCCGGGTCCGCAGTTAAGAAGTTGACATAGCTGCTCAGCGGCGCAGCCCATGGGCATGTCTGCAAATCTTCTTGCTCATAGTAGTGGATCGAGGCTGTCCGAATGGAGTGTTTTACAGGGTCCCATTCAACCATACTCAGCTTCGCATCCTTGAAGGCAAGCAGAAGAGCATCTCCGCCGGACGCCGACGACGGGGACTTGATCCTCGCAAGTCCGACCACCGTCCCGGCAAGCGGGAACTCCGTGATGAGCACGAGTTTCGTATAGTGAGAGCGGTCGGATCGAACAAGGGCGGAATCGGCACCGAGGAAAGAGGCCTCGAGCCCGTCATCGTCGTTGATCCGCGCGTCGTAGGGCTGGTCGGCGGTGGACGACTGCAACTGAGCGTTCTGGGCATTGTCGAGCTCGGCGGACACCGACTTGGTTGTGAAGACCTGAAGGAGAGAAGCACGTGCGACGACGAGGTTGTTGCTTTGCACCGAGAGGAATGGCAAGCTAATGGAGTGCGTGACGGCCGTGGGAGGCGTCAACTCCGTGTAGCACTGCATCTCGAATATCTATGCTGCATTTCACTACGAGTGCTAACTGTATATCAGCCGATTCGGTATCGTGACGTAGCAGGGTATCGAGAAGCAGGGTTGTTGGGTCGACTGCTGCGTAAACTCTGTTTCGCATATGTCCTCGGTCGGCGCAACACGCTCTTCCACGGTTCGTTTTGAAGCTCGGACTGGAGCTCCATGCAAGTGCTACTTGCCGTGCATGCATGTGGTTGGTGTGGTCCGGTACCTGAGGTGGGACTACTACCTGCTTAGGTACGTACAAGCAGCCCCACTAGATATACACCTATCGTGCTTCCGATAAGAACATCATGCTTAAATGCATCGGCGGGGACATCCATCTACAGTGCGCTGGGCAGCACCGGGCGGGCATCCATGGATTCGGTAGATGATGTCGGGTCGCTGCATTCATCGTACGTACAAAATCAGAAAGTCATCGTGAGAGGCAGTCAGGGCGCCGAACGAACGTGATGAAGCTTCCGTGGTGAAACAAACTCGCACGGGCTATCTTAAGTCCCCGGCATGATGCAAGTGTCCAGTACCATTCATTCTACTTTGGGCTTCTACGCTATACGCCCTCAGAATCACCAAATCAAAGTGAACCGAGAAGAATCAATTCGCGTATTCAACGTCTAATACGAATAACTAAATCCACCAACTTCTCTCGAGAGATCCCTTCCCTCATTCCACACATGTTCCGAGGTTACTTTCAAGAAATGATTGCAACGGCCTGGGTAGTACTCACCACTACCTATATATCGGCCTTGTTATCTTAATGCCCCTGTATTGCCTCCTGCTCCTTGCCAAAGCTCAACCGAAGAAGAATCCTAACATGTCTTCGGCCTCGTGTTTTCGTTTCTTCGACCTCCCCGCAGAGCTGCGGACCGACATCTTATCTCATTTGATGATCTCAAAATACGGAATCGTCCTCTATAATTGCACCCGATTTGGTCCCACAGCCCGTGAGAGGATAACGGTCATATACATCTTTCTCGTTAACATACAGATGTATCAGGAGGCATCCGCCATCTTTTACGGGCAAAACCGCTTCATTTTGAATGGCCAAAGCCACCGTTTGCCGGGACACCTCACGAAGCCGGGTGGCTTCCTGAGCCCACAGGGACAGGATGCTCGGCGCAGGGTTCATACCCTTTCGCTGTATTTGACTCGCGTTGGTGGCGAGTTCGAGGATGTATTAGCGCCAGCCATCTCCGACATGATCTTATCTGGTAGCTTACGAAGGCTCAAGATATGTCTTGGACCACCGAGTTATCACCCTAGGATAGCCGGTCCTGACATGGACCTGATGACAAGATCACCATTCCAAGCTCTATTGAATCTGTTGGCAGATCCAGATCTACAACACGTCGAACTGTGTGTTTGGAAAGTTCACTGGGCTATCTTTTGTCCATTCCATGGGAAATTGGAATTCACAACCGAAGGAAAGACTTCAACCGAAGTGGTAGATGACAACCGTCTTGCTGCAATACGGGGACATTCAGACTGGATTCAGCTTGACTGGGGGAAAATGGTAGATTTGCTTGGAACCTATCAACGAATCGCGAAAATCAAAGAAACGGACCTTTAGACACAGAACAGTCGAGGTAGCTTCGGAAACAGCTGAGAGCTACGTGTGTGGTTATCAAAGGTAGGTTCTATTGCGAATTTGACGATGAGTGGTGAATCAATGGCTTTATTGAAGCAACAACAATTTGAGCATTGCTGACGGTTCATGTCAATGCCAGACGAAGTGGCGTCAAGAAACCCGAAAACTCGACTCTGTCTGTCTCATAGCAAATCGATGAATGCCAAAAAGGGGTTTAGTTAATCCCGTCAGCCAAGAAAAGGCTGCCAAGATCTATATCTCTCTCGCTGGCCGATTCAGCAAGCCAGAACTTCGTTGCTCAATAGTGGCTGCATTTGCCCGGCCTCGCCCGGCCTCGCCAGCTTTCGGCAGTACACGTCGATCACCCGTCTACTATGTATGTGTTAACGGAGCCTCTTTTCTTCTGCGAATATTTGCCATATTAACACCAGCCGGGCTGAGGGCTTATGTGTACACCGCAGCTGCCAAGGCCGTGTGTCACTCTCCTGGTTAATTGCTGAATGTCTTGGCCCTACTAATTGTCGAAGTGCCGTTGCCACCAATGTTGGCCAAGCTGGGACATCTTGTCTTGGTAATGTACGTGGAAAGAATGACAACGAGGAAACTTAGACTGATGGGTGATCTTGTTGTAAATAGGACCCAAGATAGGCAATATCCGCACTACACTATTATGCATGCACGGGCTGTGAATGACTTACAAAATGCCATACATCCATATAAACCTAGCGTGATCTCGGGTAATCAGTTAAACTAAGCGGTGTAGACAAGTCGACTCGCAGCTTACTCCGTACTAAGCCTCCTCGGAGTAAGTCCTACCACAGATGGCTGCACGGTTCGCTTACCAGCTTCACATTTTAGGTACATTCTGTACAGTAGTTTAGTACCGTGGAACGCAAGTGGTGTACAAATCTATTCCTCAGTGGCACATAGATACAAATATTCGACGAGTTGAAACTATTATACTTGAGGTAAACCAAATCATTATACAAGTAGAAGCTCAATAATGTCCAGTCGTTTTCTATTTCATCATCGGCCTTCGAAGCCGTATTCGAGCCCAGCACTTATGCGCTGCCACTATATACAATTAGGCTCATTCTAATGAGCCTCATTTTCCCGGCAAGGCTTCAACTAGTCCATTTGCTTCTATTCCGTTGTGTCTAACGCCGGTCAGCAGGCAGTGTAACGTCCAGATCGGATCGGACTCCGAAAAGGACTTTCCTCAGTCCCTCCACCATTTGCGAGCCCCAAACGGCTTGTCATACTTTCTCGGTAAACAGTTCAGCTAGTGTATGTCTGAGAGCGCCTGATTCTCTGCGCAACCTGTTTATTGCACAAATCGTGATAGTAGGTGAGACAAAGGCGAATCGAAGGCATGGATCTCGTTGAGTACAGTTACCGCCCTTTTTTCAGTCCAGTCGGGCGTACAGTTAATGCAAGGCGCGCGACTTGCACTACAAGCTCGACAGCACCGGTTTTTTTCTGTTTCTATTATCCCCAACGGCTACTAGCGGTAGCTAACAACAGCAAGCAAGCAAGCAAGCCGTCAACTTTCTAGAAAACTCACAAACACAGACTCCCATGGGCCTGCCTCGACATGCCGGCGTGGTGCAGGCTGCATTACAGCACAGCGCAGGAAGGACACCTGCAGGATCCGCCAGAAAAGGGCTTTTGAGGCATTTTCTTTTGTTTCCCCGACCATGGTTTACACTACACTACCTACCTACCCTTGCACGACGCATATGCACGACGTCTCTCTCTCTCTCTCAGCCCGTGCGTGTACGGCATACGCTAGAATCACCATGTCGCAAGCACGCATCGCGGCGAGATTCTGCACCTGTTCGTGTTTTTTGCAACGGAAGTTTGTGCAAACAAGTATCCCCCCCCCCGGACCGTCTCCCGGCCTTACCACCCACCGTACCAGATGGATTGGTAGGTAAGTACATTAGATACTCGTACACACACAGCAAGGCAACGGTAGCAAGGAAAGGAGGGAAAATCCCTCAGCTTTGTTCTAGTATACATGATCAATGTTGTACTGCGTGGTCAGGCAGGCAAGTCGAAGCGAGGCTACCTATTTCATCCCAAGACAGCAGGTTGATACACACTAGGCGGTATACCGTAGTTTTCCTACGATGATAACTCATTATATATCATGTTCATGTCTCAGACATTTTACGTAGTATTCGCGCACGAGATCTGAGCCTCTGGGACAATAACAGCATAGGGCCAACGTTTGGCAGTCCCGTGGGGCTTCCGGCTGTCAAACCCTTACAGGTACAAAGACGATGAAAAGAAGGAAAGACAGGCAGGCTGGCTGGCAGCCAGGAATATCAGCGTCAGCATGAAGTGTGAAACAAGACAGCTTGGCACGTGCTGTGAGCGCGGGGATCCCACGCTGTCGGATAGCAGAAGGCTGGCGGACCCTTGTTCCGGCCCCTGTCTTCTTATTATGACCCAGGTCCTTAGTGTATGTACTGTTTGCTGGTGACGGGCTTATCATCGCTGAGGATTATATCATCGCCCCTGCCTAGTGTTTGCCCTAGCCGTCGATCTATCTCCAGAGGGTCTTGGTGGGGAAACCTTGCCTCCCTTTTTCTCATCTCATTCCATTGCGTACGTAGTACGTATAACATAATACCTTTCCCTTATGAACCCCCATATCAAGCACCAAGCCGGCAATAACCAGAGGAAGAGGTGGGAAATACGTCTCGTTAGTACATCCCGAAAGACGTATTGAAGGCGGAATCTTTAGATAATTGGCTCCAGGGCAGGCTTTCCATCTACTTCGATATGAAATGTACAGACTTCATATAAATATAGTAAAGCCAAGATAGAAGCCAAGAACCAATATGCGGCGGGCCGGGGCGCTTCTCGCTACCTACACCAGACTACTTAACAGTACACTACTTGCTTGTAACCCCAGCGCAGGTAGGGTCCTGCTGATCGGCTCTGAAAAGACATTTCCTCCTTATCAGAGAGAATGACGGTGACGTCGTCGGAGAAGGAGTTAGAGCAACTGCATAAGGCATCCTCTGCTGTTCGAATGGCTGTGAATCTCACATCGTAAACGGAACCTACGTAGGCCAGAAGTCTAGGCATTCATAAGGCCAATAGTAGCTTAAGTATGATTATTATGACGTTTCTGTGTATCCTGAGACAGCTGGGTAGATACAGTAGTGCACAGTTATCAAAGGAGGTGGTGTAGGGTAGGCTGAGCAGGGAAGACCGCTGATCCCTTGTCCTGTCGAATAGCGTACAATACCGGCCCCTGTGCCTGATAACTTCCGAGATTTGAGATTGAAACCAATCGCAAGTCCCGAGGCGCGGCGTCCTTGGTATTTGCTTGGTATTCTCTTGGGAGAGACCAAACGTTGTCATACCGCCTCTAGCTAGCGTCTGGGGTACCATTTTCGGTTTGCTCGGCTGTTTGGCTTTACCGTGCTGTACTACAGTATGTAAGCTTTCGCTTGGTTTCTCGAACCCTGTAGACATCTCTTGTTCAATTTCCTGTTTCATCATGATACTCCCTATTCTAGTAAGCAACTCAGGAAACACGGGCACCGGGTACTTAGTAGATGTGCCTATTCAAGTATGAGCCAGGATGCCTATATATAGTGCTATACATATGTAGTTAGGTTTCATAATTGTCCTAGTGTAGATGCCACCGCCCGATGACGCAGACTCCTCTCTCACCTGGCGCTGCGCCTGTGCGATGCCTTTTCCGTACGACGCCGCCTGCGCTAGGTACTATATGTTTGATTGGGGCGGGAAACGGGACACCTCGGCATCCGCTGAAAGCCGCCGGCTTAGGTAGTGTGCCATCTTTCTACCCATCCCGGATGGAATGGGCAGGAGGGGACGTGCGACGCTTAGAAAGGGAAAGAAAACAGGAGACGGGAGAAGAGACGAGAACCCGGCAGGCAGGCAGACGCAGCCCTCAATCAGCATACTGTAGTTTCTCCGTCTCTCTTTCGGACTTTACTTACATTCGTATTGTATACTAGCAAGCAGCATTATCAATCACTGGAGCCTGGGCATGTCCACTCCCACTCACAAAGTGCCGCCAACTAACTTTCCACGGCGCAACAACAACTGGCTGACTGCCCTACCTTGCTTCCCACATACATAGTGCATGCAGTAGCAGACAGCAGCGTACATTAGACTCATCTGGCCAGATAGATATCCCCCGTCCACTTACAGTCAGAAAAAGGGAAAGGCGCTGTCCACTTTATTGCCCGATGCGGCTGTTGTATGCGGAAGATGTGGGTGGAACTACCCAAGTACAGTACTGTAGTATAGTGCTATACAGTAGTTATTGCGCTGAGGCAGAGAAAGCAGCGACTTGGCAGGGTACCTACATGTACTGTAGTGCACAAAAGTATCCCTCTCTGCCAAGAAAAAGCCAAGTACTATGTATATATCTCGCCAAGACCCCCTGTCGCTTTTCCCCGCCGTGATGCAACGCTCGCACGCGCATCCGTGGGAGGGATTGTGACGAGATACAGTAGCTTTTGGTGTGATTTTGCTTGTGACAATTGACTTTTTCGCTTCTCTCTCCCGGTGCCACGTCTGACACCATGAGCGAATTTTCTCTCGCCGATCTACACGGTCAGCGTACTATGACTGATGCGATAGTCAATCATGTGTGAAGCGGCCGTACATGGTACCTAGGTGATGCGCGGACAGTCACGGTGGAAGATAAGTAAGGTAGGTACTATGTAGACAGTAGCGTGGAATAGGAGCTGAGCTGGCAGATAAGTCGCCCCTCACTAGACTGGATCCGGTACATTCAATTGGCTTTTTTTTTTTAAGGGCAGCGCATCATGTGATGCATGCATCGCCGTCGGATAGAACAAAATGCATACTCGCTAGACCAGAACCAACACCATTATCAAGGGACACTAACTGACCCTTAGTCTACCAGACTACAGCGCTTACCTGCCAGACTACGGGTTGGACTAGGGTGTAGTGTGCTGTGTATACAGGGGTCGAAACCACCCCTACCAATAATCCCCTAATACTGAGTACAATTCGGATTACTCTCAGAATCATCATCCGGAACGGCCTGAGTCCACTGCTCCGCGTGGGGAAATTAACAATGCCTAGTGTATCAAGAGGCAGATTAGAAACCCCTCTCCCCCGGGCCAAGCCCCCGTGATCATAGAACCATGTAACCCATCTTGCCAGACGTCGAAGCATGCACAAACAAAACGCGATTCAGGATGGGTAAGAAAAGAGTAAGTACTATTCCGTGTTAAGGGTATTATTCTTGATCTGATTCCTGTTCTCTATTGCGTGCGCCCGCCCGCCCGCCCACCTAAAAATCCCAGCCCTTGATGCAACGATAGCGCAGAAATACAATTTTTTGTTCGCTTCCTTATGCCCGGCTAACCCGCTCGTGGCTTTGTCCTTCCTGTAATTAAGCCACGTGAACGCCCGCCCAGAGTACACTAGCTAAGGAGAAAGAAAATCAAATAATGAATCGTAGGGTTTCGCAACCGCCGTATCCGCAAATTTTTGGTTTGTTTGCTGGGTCTTTTCGTCTCCGGAGGGTGACCACCGCATGTAGTAAACCCAAGATGTGGGTCGATTGTTTAGACACGTAAGGAAATGACCAAACAAAATATGTAATGAATCATTGGTATGTCGATAAGCGTTTCTTCCGTCGATAGGTGAGAGAATAGGCCGAGTTTACTCGACAGCGACCTCGTGGAAGTCGTCCCTGTGCCCATCTGGGTGCTCGCCGTAGTGGACGGGTCCGAGCTTGAGGACGCGGAGGGTGGTGCCGCCCGCGCTGCTCACGCTGGAGCTGCGGCGGGGGTGCAGGGCGGGCTTGATGTCCTGGGCAGTAGGGTACGAGGAAGAGGTCTCGGGCGCCAGAGAGAGGAAAGCAACAGGCCGGGGCTGCACCTTGGTGATTCTCTGGGGGCTCTGTTGGGGGGAGGACATCTTGTCGGTTGTTGGTGGGTTTTGATGGAGTTGTAGGTGCTGGTTGCTTGTGTATGAGCGTGGGAGAGTTGAGAGAAGGGTGTTGGTCCGGAGAGTTAAGTATGCGGCCTAGAGACAACTAGCTTTGTGCTGGAGGGGCGACTGCCTTGTCTTTGTTTGATGGAGAGTTGGGAAGTTGGTTGGTTTGGTTAAACTCTAAAGAACGGAAAGCCAGACGGACGCACCTCTTTATACTCGGTTTGCAGCACTCGCTGCCCTTCGGTGTTCAAGACACGGGCCACCACGACCCCCCACAGAGTTATGTTATCACACACTTCTTCTGGGATCATCGACCGTATGAGTCGCCAAGACTTACAATTTGTATATTCTGGTCGGTCATTGACGTGGATGTATGGATGCCAAGGTGTGTGGGTGTGCCACAGGTCTCGCGGCTCCAGTGAGCCAGCCAGCCAGCCAGCCAGCCTACTAAGTATCTATGCCACCCCACAGCAAAGCTCGAGACTTGGGTCGCTGCGCGCGCGCATGCGGCAAGATGGGGCCTGGGCAGTGGAATTGGCAATACGGCCGGGCCCTGGTCAGTTTGCTTGCTGTAGTTGCAAGAGCCTTCTCAGGAGGGTGGTGGTGATGACGGCAGCCCGCGGTGCCGCATGAGTACGTTATCCTGTATTGCTGACCTCTCACAAGCGATGATGTTACCCATCCGGAAACCCAGCATCCTGCGCAAAGTCGTGCTGGTCTAGTCGGTCGGTGTTGGACCCAGGCCATTTGTTCGGCACGTGGGGTGCTGAATGGCAGCAAATAACCGTGCACACAAAGCACACCATGAGGTACTACTATGTATGTAGGTACATCTTAAGCCTTCGATAGCCTTCTGAACCTTGACACGGTACGAGAGGAGGGAACGGTGGCCCGGGGATAACTGTCTCCTTGCCGCCAGCTTGCGCGATTGGCTCCTTGGACTCGACCCGGGTGGCTAGGGGGGCTCCTCGAGGGAGGGGACTGGCGAGAGGTGGGACCTCCTCGTCGGCGCAGGAGGTGGCGACAGGTGCACCATGCCGGAGCAGCGGAAGACACCACGAGAAGGGCGCAACCCGCGCGACGTTCGACATGAACCGACGTCGTCCGTTTTATATCGGCAATGTGGAGAAGCGCAATGCGGCTCCTTTTAAGCTTTATGAAACCTCGCGAACTCCCGGCTCCAACGAAGCCTCGAACTGCCTGGCAGCGGCCTGCGTCGAGAGCCTTGACCTCGCTGCCGTGCCTGCGATTGGCTGACGCCTGCCCGCTAACGAGAATTCCTCGGAGGGCCATGTCCAAGTGGTATGCCGCAATGGGATGGCCGCATCTACAGTGCGGCGTACGCCCAGTAGGTACCACGTACCAACACTGCAGTACCTCTAACTCTCGGAGATACGCGGATATAGTGCTTGCTATAAACAAAAGAGAGGTTCAACCGTAATGGCTCCCGATTTACACTTTAAAGGGGTTCGATAACACCTGAATGTTTTGGCTTGGGTGACTTTTCAGAGTTTACACAGGGAACACTTAATATATCTAGAGGGGACATGAGAGAGAACATGCCTGTACACACTCCGTTCTCGAAACTTAGATCGATGGTTGCCGCATATGACCTTTCTCTTGGTTCAATCTTCTGGGCTAACAGCACATCAAAGACAAGGCGGGGGGTATTGTATGGGGCCGAGGTAGTACAGACCCCCCTTGCTTGGTTTAGAGAACGCTAGAAAAGCCTCGCGTTGGGATGCGCTATCTGGCGGCATTGCTAAATGTTGGCACTCGACGATGAGGAGAGCGTGAACACCGTACTTAGTCCTCATCCGGATGGCTGTGTTGCTTCCAGCGACAACCGAACACATCAGATTCTAGATTCGGGGCCTGTGTCTAGTTGAAATGCTGTGGGGGAAATAGAAGATCGACCAAGTTCGCCTGGCATCTTCCAGGGGGGAAAGGGGGCATCTATCTGAATACCGCTCCATCAAATCAAGGCGCGGCGAAGTGGCCTTGATCAAGCTACATGTTTAAGTAGCTCAGCTTCGGTGTGTTCTATCTCAGGCGTAAGTTCGTGGTGTAAAGCATTAAAGGGTAAAGTCTTGCTAGTTTGTGGCTTGCTAGGCCGCAGGTTATGTCGACTTAAAGAAAGGGAGCTCGTGTGTCATTTCGGAGCATTGGCTAATTGAGCAGACTACTCCGCCTCCCCAAGCCACAGAAACTATCTTTGCCTCTTCGGTGCATGGCTATTTACATGAAGAGCGTTTCACGTGAAGACTTGCAATGATTAATGTATTGGCCGACCTTGCCTTCTGCCTTTGATCACTCAAGTGCGGTATATATGAGGAATGCTATCAAGTCTGATTCGAGCCAAAAATAATAGTGATCGGGATTGGAGGCGAGTTACGATGGCAAGACAACGCCTGGATGTCCGCCGACTGTTTTGGTGGCAACATGCAAGAAAGCAAGGACCGACAGTTGGCATCCATCAAGCCCCCCCAAGTTTAGTCCAGTGAGAAGAGAGATTCGCTGCTCCTTTACGCCAAGTTGAATCTAGGACTAAGGCAAGGGCCTTCTAAACCTAGTCATTCATGCCGTCGAAACGTGTAGAGCGTAGTAGTTGTTGGGGGGTAGATGCGAACGGACATGCCTCAGCTACTCAGTTAGCTGCACGAGCGTTGAGCAAGATCTACCGGCAACCTATCGAAACAGACGCTCCCGCACGCCACTGGCTGTATTCTTGCAGCGTATTTATTTTATTATAATCTCCGTGTGCCAGCGTTTGGACTTAATCGGCGCCGACGTCCGTCGTGTTTTTAGCTAGGCATGGACAAAGGACTATGTCGAGTAGATGATCCGTTTCATCTAAACAGCCCATACCATTCAATATTATTCATCGTATGGGACAGACGCCATAGCTTGTGACCTAACTCGAGGGTGATGATGGATATCGAGTTTCACAGCGGTGTTCCGTGAAGGCCAGACCCGACTAGGGGCCGTGGGGAGCTCAAACCGCAGGGCGCATGGCTACTGCCATGCGGTTCTCTATTGGCTATTCGGAAACGCCTCATCACATTGACTTTGGCTTCGGTCTTCTGGAAGTTTTCGCGGTTCGTAAACGAGATAAACGAGATGGGGGGCTATGAAGACTGCTAAGCGAGGAGGAGAATCAGGTCGAAGTCCCTTGATGGCCCTGACGGTTGACGCTCGTCCTAACAGGTTATACTTAGAAGACGTGGGGGACCCTACTCCAACACTTATTGCGCTCGCCTAAAATGAGTTGGAGTCCGTCATTTTGTCATAATGAAGACAGAGCTGAATCACCAACGATACTAACATCGCACGCTTTTTGGGGTCGTCAGTTGAGGTACCCCTGAATACTCACCGCGCCTATCTAGTGCACATTGCACATCTAACCCGACCCCATGAATGACGAATACAGTGCCATGGATTAGGGGTCCTCATGTGTGATGGACGTATGTGATGAGATGCTGCAATTGCCTCTGAGTTATGAATAGTTGGTGGGCAAGAAATACCTACGCGGCCCCTGCGTTTTCCCCCAACACAGGTAAACACGTTTGGACGTGGGAGAAAGTAATCCTGATAAGTCAAGTTACTGATACACTAGCCTCGATTTCCTTTATGGGGGCATTCTGTGGTTACAACTTCGTGTCATCTCCGTCAATAAGCGTCGTTCATCAGGCCTTAGTTGCATATGTATATCTCACCCTTTAGAGTGTCTACTAGCTGAGTATAATTAAGTTTATGTATTAACCATTGTTTTATTGACATGTTTCGAGAAGTGAGAAATGGATCGGCTACGATGTGACCCAGTTTGAATCCCGTGCTAGTACATCCTAGACATTCTCTGGCTGTAGTTGCCTGCCGCGCTTCATAGATGGCCTAAAAAGCTCGCTACACCTAAGGAAGGATCCGGTGGTCGTATCGAGCCGATTTCCCGGGCTAAGGAGGTCCAAAGAAGCTTTAAACTTGGTTCTCCATCCTTCCGGCAAGAATTCCGTGTGTCGTACTCTGGGTGATATCTTTACCCCTGCCCTGGGAACATTCTGTTGGTGACTTTAGTTTCAGCAAGGCTATTCGGAAAGGCTGGCATGCGTTGGATTATGCCGGAAGTATACTCATATTAGCCAATGGCACCGCTCGCCAAAAGCAAAAGGCTCGAACCGGGCTGTCTTGTTCATACGTGTTCTGGCCATTGCTTTCTAATACACACCCGTGGTCCTTTTAATGAATTCCCGAATGGAAAGGTGTTATGATAGACTGCGGTGGTGGCCCAAGTCCCTAGTCGACCATGACAATAAGTCTTCATATAGACCAGGAGCGCCAACACTGCTCGTGCTTTGTGAGATGTATCGACGACCTCATTGGAATTCTTGGGTATCGTCTCAGACATCGCTGCTACACGGTGGGGGCTGTGGATACGCACTTGTATTATCGCTGATACACACGATCATTCGTGGCAAGCTTTACCATGAGGACAGGGGGCTAGAGGGTGTTATCATAACGTGTTTATTATTTCAACTGACCCAACAACTCATTTTACGCAGGGCAATGGGAATAAGGGTCAGGATAAGAGCATATCAAGAGGGTTGTCACATCCCATACCCGCAGCTGATACTCGTCCCGAATCAACCGAATGCTCGAATAACAACATGATTCGCGAAGCCTGTCATGCCTGCTGAAAGCCGCAATTTGTCCTACTACGCATTAAGAAAACCCTACAAACTGTTGTGAATTCGTACCAATCGGCCATATGAGCGCTGCCATTTTCGTCTTGCGCCCAGTACAGCCGGAGCAGTGGAGTGTGTAGAGTTACACGAATTTCGTATGTTGGCACATGGGAGCCTAACGTGCCGTGATCGGTTTGGTTCTGCAATCTGCCGGTTCTTGTATCACACCATGCAGAAGAATGAGAGTTGGCAATTCTCGTGTGGTGACGGCGACGGCGACGGTGATGGTGCGTCAAGGGACTACGAAGTACACCTACAGCTATCGTTAGTCTCGGCCAGAATGCGGGCGATTGTGTGGTCAGTCGCCTAGTATATAAGATCTCAGGCGTTCGAGGTACTTGGCGACTTGGGAACCTGACGGGACTTCGCTCGCAACTCTGCAGCGGAAATACCCTGTCAACAGCCGGCCTGTGCAATTCTCTCGAATTCGATCGGGGTGGGAATCCCGATGGTGAGCGGGGGTTCGTTGCCGCTGTATTGCATGACGAGTAAGCCGTGCTGTGGCCGTATCTTAACTCAAATCATAAAAACATCGTCAATACAAATGCATATAGGTAAGTGCGGTTGGATGGATGAAGTTCTAATTTGGATTGCAACTAACAAGCTCTATCCTAACGTTGGGCGACCCCCTGTCCGGACTCCAACTGGTCCGTGACCAGAGAAATATGCTGTCGCGTGGTGCACCAGACATAGCCCCTGAACTAGCCCATTAGGGTATCTGCACGTAACGATGCCAAGAACCTATCACCTCGACCAAAGTACCCTGTATGTTCAGCTGTAGCTATAGGTTTCTACACTCACCACGATCAGTCCATGGCCAAAGCCAACGCAAAAAGGAGGCCGCAAAATTGTACGGCCAGAGTTGTCTTCTTACTACCTTTTGACAGCAGCCTACTTGACGAGGCAGCGTGGTCTCCTATACGGGGTACCCGAGTACCTAAGTACCTACTTATGTACCTAAGATAGGTATGTAGGTAGATCCATTTATAGCACTTTTTACAACTACTTACAGCACGGGCAGAGCCCCCAGACTAAGCCGCGGCCGGGACGATGGAGAAAGTCTACAAGTAGTTAACTCATCCGGGCGGTTGTTGGTCTTTAGACGGCCCCCACCTGTGGCGCGCTTCGCGCGTGTGCTGCAGGCGCTTCTTGTTATATCGTGCGTACTCTAGGTAATAACAGCTCTACCGCCAATGGGAGACTTACGATGTCCTCGACGGACAAGAGCTATGCATGCCAACAACGCTTCTTTCTAACTATACTTCGGTAAACCCAACATGGGACTCAGGTAACACTGGATTCCCAACACCCTACTGGCCCTCTGGCGCCACTTTGCATGGCATGGCGGCATGTAAATCCTCCTCGTAGTCACCGCACACCTTACATACGCCTACGTGAGTATCTTCAACTCTCTCTCGCAGAAGAGATCTCGGGCCAGTCTTGACTGCCTGACCAGAACACATACTCATACGCCGATGTCGTCCATCCCTTACCGTTGGTGTTACAAGTGCTCCGGTCCGCTCCTGTCAGCTAATCTCACACCCCCAACGCTCTCCACCACTGAAGCCGTGTCGTGCACACTTTGATACTGCAACTCTACATACAGCAGATGACTGCATTCTCGGGGTCCTAACGGTAAAGAAGTGCGTCGATGCCGCTCCCGCGCTGTTCTTTGGAGCGGGTTGTTCATGTACATCGCTGGCCCGCTCGGTGACCTTCCCACATGGCCCGGTGTAAGTTCGTGCGCCGCGCCACCCTCGCAGTGCAGCTGTTGGCATCGCGGTAGCAACTCTCCTAACATGCAACTGCGATGTTGAACATCTCAAGGCAGATTCAACAGATCTCCACGCAATGTTGCGACAAACCCGTACCTTGCATGCCATTGCCCACCATTGAGCAAACAACAGTTGCATTCACTCCTGATCAACACCAGCACTAAGTTCGTGTGACATTCCTATAAATGCTTGCCCTCCCGTCTATTGACGAACTGAGCTCTACTCTTCATCACCTTCATCACCTTCACCGGCTTCACCGTTACACTTGGAAACAATCACCCGCAACTGAACATTCGGGCACCCTTACGAGCACAAACATTGACTCGATACAACATCGAACGACCTCGTCTCCTCTTCAAGTCCATCTCCGAGTCCGAAGACCGTCTGTATCTCTTACCGAACAAGACTTGTCTTGCAACGAACCAGTCTACGAAACCAGTCGACAAGTCCGGACGCCCCAATCACTTCAAAATGTGCACTCGTCAGATCATCAAGTACAACTGCGGCCACACCCGGGATATGGGCGTTGTGTCTTGTGGCAGCCCTGGTACCTGCGGCGGACCACGACTCAAGGAGACTGCCTATGCGGGACAATGTGAAAGCCATTAAGCATCATAATGAGGGGACCTGATAGCGGGTACGATGACCGGCACCTTTCTCATAGCGGCGACGGCTCTAACGGCTTCATAGGAACGGTGCTACAAGCCCTTTGACTAGACAGGAGATGCGATAAGGGAAAAGAGTAGGATCATTAATGGGATCGGTTATAAAAAGCGGGGGGCGAGCAATCGCGATGTTATCCGGTTTATTTCTACTATTCTGTTTTCCCACAGCTCTGATGGCGGTACACGGCGCCGCTCCATACGGCCTCTCTTCTTTCGCGTTTCTTTTGTTCTCGGCGCGTGCGCGGGAGCACCTTCACTTCGTCGGCATAATACGAGCAGCGCTTGGATGTATCCAGAATATCTCGTCATGTGTCTTGGGTGGTGGATTTCCAATCACCCGTCGCTATTAGAACGTCACTTTCGTCTTACTTGAATACACTACCTTTTCACTCCCATCAAACGTGTAGCAAACCGGGCAGATGTGGTGACCGGTAGCAATACCGGGTAGCGACTTAGCCGTAGGCACTGTTGACACTGCCGTGCTGCAGCGGCGGTTTGTAAGACAGCGGGAAGCATCCTGCCGCGGACACTCCCGCTGTCAGAAGACGCCGAGCCGAGATGGCGCAGAACTGAAGCAACGTGGTTGCCAATTCTGCGTGGCGGCGGGATGTGACAGGTGTCAGCTGTGTGGCGAGGGGGCGAGGGGCTCATGCCAACGACGGGGCGGATTGCAGCGCTGAAATTGTCATGGCAAGACGGGAATACCTAGCCGCTGGAACTAACATACATAACTAGGCTTGGTGCTGACAAAACCATCGACGAGGGGGGGAGAAGCAGCGAGTCAGATCATCGTCGCCCGGCGAACCTCGCATATGCATTTCATCATGTGATGTCTACATCACTCCGCTCTCGTCTGAGGCGAAGTGAGATCCTACAGCACGAGTCTAAGCACTGGATGCCATCAGCAACACGATGGTGCAACTCGGTCAGTACCGGAGGCCGAGTTGCTAGGCTGCTTGGGCAAGTGTAATCTTAAAGATAATGGCTTGCTATCGACTGTTTGCTGGTTTGGTTTTGTTCATTACCTCCGATCCCTTAATCCGGGTCGCAGGGGTGTTACAGTTACGTCTGCTGTACTACCGTGTGCCTACCTAGGTTAGTCTAGTATAGACCTCTAGCTTAAATATGCCGCCCGATAAGGTACCTACCTCTAAATTGCATGCAGTGGATTCGGAATAACCCAGTTTGGCATATATCATGGTTGAATGCACATGCAGTATGCGGCTACGTATTGTATGCATGAAAAGAATATACTTCAATTCCGTCAATCAATTTCCATGCCCGAACCTAGGTAGGTACCTAAATCTACTATGTAGATAGACCTTGACCAGTATTCGTTCTCCATCTAAGCTCCAAACGTCTCGTTCAAACCAAGCAGTCAATGCCCTCCTACGCATCTAACTTCAAATGCCTAGCTCAGGCATAAACATATCGGTACTCGTTCTTCCTTGTTCCTGGCAAATGCTATACTCATCTCTTATTGTCTGCACCGAACTCTCTGCTTCGTTCGTAGTTGCCGGGTTACATCACTACTTTGCCTGGTTTCCCAAAGCATCATCGCCTCTGTAATTGGCTCTTGGCTCCCTCGCACACATTACAACATCCAGACTTACTATCATTCCCTCATCCATTATTCCGTCGTACTTGCTATGACTCTTCTCCTGTAAATCCCCTACAGGCTGAGACTCTCGTTGCTTCTCTACTTCATTCTTAGTGACCCGAGGTCCACGACTAATGCAGGCTTGGACCTGGTGTTGGCCCGTTCAAGCGGCCCGCGCCAGCTTTGCCACAACGGCCCGGCCGTCATATCGATTTGTTTTCTTCAACACCGGGATTCGGCTGTATACGAAGACTAACGCCGAATAGAGGCAGCCCACGCGCCATCTTCACAACCATACTACACTCCCGCTACTGGTCCAATAAGGCCATGTCCTCGAAACCTCAACAGCCAGCGAGCTTTATTGGTCTTTTCAGTGGTGTACCATCGCACTACGGAAATGTAAGGTGACCTGACGAACAACGGAATCATGCGTCGGAACTTCGTCTGCAAATCGGAGTGTGACAGACCACTGCAGTCTGTCTGTCGCTCCGTCCCCGACTCACTTCACCCGCTTAATGGTTGCACATTCCACGTTTGCTGCTCCGTGAGTACGACCAAACCACAAACGGAACCTTGCATCAGCGACAGAAGCAAGATGCGGTACTTACCTACTGGAATGCAACGTAACGACCGGCCGACTAATTATGCTTCGTTGACTCACATGATCTAACTTGGTCCCCTGAGCGGCGTTCGCGTGCCCAGTTAGGTATTTCGTGTAATAAGAACACTTGTCGCGCCTACTGGCGGAACGCTGTTATAAGTGTATTAACCCCCCCGTAGGTATTACTTCCTAAAGGCCGAAATTATAGACACTCCAACCCTGGAGTAGGATTCGAAGTAGCTGTGGCAATGGCTCGCAAACGAGATGGAGCGAGACAGTTATCAGCTCAAGCCGCCAAGAATCGAGTTCCCGAGAACGTGCACCTCCCGGCTCTGGTAACATGGAACCGGCCTTGAATACCTGTGAGTGTCGGCTCCCGCCAAGTACCAACGGCTGCCACCTTGCTAGGAGTGCGTGTGTAGCCTAGCCGCCCGTATGATAGCCTGCATATCAATAGCTCTATTCATCAGTCGTCGTTTTTGAAGTTGGTACAGAGTCGGGCCATTCCTCGTCAGCCCTAACATACTATGCTGGAATTTGTACCGGATAACGGGTGGCTTACTGGCCCAGCATCTTTCCAAGACCAACTATCGCATCGATGCTTGAATGTGTTATTACAAGCGCTCCAAAGTGGCGTCTTGCGTCGAGTCCGCTTGAAGTACCACCCCAAACTTGTCGGCCCTCAGAAGCTAATCCGAGGCTCTCGTGACATGGTTGAGTTTGTAACAACAGCGGGGGACTAATAATGTTAGATCTCTCACACCGGCGTCTGGGGGCACCAAAAACGCCGTGCCATTTAATTGTTTCGCAACGAAAATGCACTTTGTGTTGCACCAAGTCTTTGACACATGCTCCTTGTTGGGGTTGCTAATTGCAAACTACCTGAATGGGTGTCTAGGTAATCTATTAGCTCTTCTGGCATGATCATTTCCCATCAACAAGAACAATTACCAGCGCAAGATATTTTGACATAGAACCACTAACGAGCTTCTCGTCGAACCCGGAATACCAACACCGCCGCTGTACGCTGTGTTGCATAGAATTTGTAGTTGAACTTGGGACGACCAGATCTGCTAGCAATGTGAGACTGTCACTAGGCACACATCGGCACCAATGTGCGAGACAGGACTTGTTCTAGAAGCAATCGAATATAGTGGATCGTTTCACACGGTTCCTTGCAACATTCCGTTGGGGGTTTGAGCAGAGGCTGGTAGCCCGATCCCTTCTCATTCCATCATATATTACACGAAATCACTCTGTTATCGCTTCATATTCGTTGCTAGCCATCTCCGGCTCTCGAGTCGAAACATGATACTACGAGGTTTAGTCTTCCTATCGAATTTAGGTATCCCCTTCTGGAGATGGATCTTACGGTATGATACGATTAGGGCGTCTACGGCGATACGAGAGAAAAGCTGGCCAATGAGTCACAAGGCCCTGGATGATTTCAAAAGCACGAAATGGATCCCCGGGCCCCTTTAAATGATCCAAGGCTATGACCCGGTACCATCACAGCCAAAGCACATTTAATTGTATGTATCGGCCAGATTGCTTAGATGGTAAGTGCATATTGAGAATATTGGGGGATTCTCAGCTTGTTTCGGATTTGCACGGGTTAAATCCGCCGCTCCCTTGTTTCCATGGGCGACGCCTAGGACCGTGGCAACTCCAAACTCAATCAGTGTCCCGAGACACTGTTTCCGTATTCTCATATCGGGATATATTTTGGTACAGGAGGTTCTGGAGTAGCTCGTCTGCCACGGTTACCAACAATCGAACAAAAACAGAAGGCCAGTAACACACGGATAATAAACAGCCGAATTCCGTGACTTAAGCACCCTCTAGAAGGTATAATGGAGTAAAGATAAGACGGATGGAGTCAAGTCTTACTGCATCAAAACGCCCAGCAGCACATATTATCTCGATAAAGAGCAGTATTTACCCTTCCCACGGACACAATTACTAATACAATTTTTATGTGATTACTACGTTAACCCATGCGCCGCAGTCGATTTGGTCGAAAGGAAGTCGACCCCGGAATGATTCCTTCGAGTTGCTGCCCGTCTAGCGGAAGAGTCGCAAATACTATGCAACATTGCATTTTCAGCCCTGTCCCAGAGCCATGGGCCCTACCATTACACGTGTGCAGTATGACTGCATACAGGAATCTATTAGTCTTGAGACGCAGCCCTACGGGGCTTAGGTATGGCCAAATTTATCTCATCCTGTAGGCAACTGGAGGGCAGCCAACGGTATCGGTCTGCGACGTCAGCGTTACATCTTCGCCTCCACCTACCACTGCAATCTTGCAGCGTCAGAAAAACCCGTCGTAGTACACACGAAACGGAAGCTCTTGCGGCGTCAACCAACAGCTTTCGACAGTGCCGGCACCGAATGCATCAATATCGTCTCATCTCTATCTACGGGAAAGATATGTTACTACCTTGATCTCGCCTCGCTGACCTGCGAGCGAGTTCGCCCCTGGGCAGAGAATAAGGTCACAACGTCCTCGTGTCCGGACATCGTAGGCGCTCTTGGGGCGAGATTCACGATACAAATTGTATCCACGTACAACCAAGCTGATCGGCCATGTTACGATGCTCCAGGCTCACCGCATGCGGTGTGAGCACATAAGCATCTGGCTTCATTCCGGAAGCATCAAACTTGTACCCTGCTGGGTTAGATACACAATCGTTGGTGGCGTCTGTAGGACACCCAGAGCTGCCTTTACTACACCGCATTTCTCGTCGTCACATGAGAGGGTGTTCCCTTTATTGTTGGTGACAAACGTGGATTCCTGAGGATTGTATTGTCATCGTGGGCTCGTATCTGGCTCTGATCTATTGTCATCAAGTGACTCGCATCCGCCGGACGCTCACCGATTGATTGGGAATATACCTACCCATCGTCATTAGCTTCGTGATCTCTTCTATCGTGATCTCTTCTATCGTGGCGTCACTCGCCTGTTGGCTTCGTTCCTCCCGCTTTCTGGAGTCATGGCCTTACCGGAACGACGCCATACGGGTGACGTTTTTGATAACGCGTTCACGCTACCCTTGACTTCCCGTGACGTTCCGAAATAGCCTTGCGCTGCGTTTGTTGGTGGCGGGAGCTAAGTGCATACCGACTTTATCCTGAGAACCCGTCTCATTCTGGCTTGTTGGTGACCTCGCTGTTGTCGGGAATAGCAAATCATTAGGTTTGGCGATCGGACGAGCCTTTGCGGTGTAACTGAATGCCCGCCTTCCTTGCCTCGTTTCTCTCCAACACAACATTGACGAATGGGAGTGAGCCGCGGTTAACATACCGGGTTGTTCGTTACATGCTGTTGGTGGCAAACGACTGCGTTTAATCGTCCATCCGTTACTACTTGCCTTATGTTGTCTCTTATCTCCGACGACTTATGCATGGCGGCGTACCATAGTACCTAAGCGACGCGGCTAACGAGAAACAAAAGAAACGGGCACTTATTACATCATTAAATCTGAACCTATTGCCCTATGTACGCTTCAAGTTGCATTGCATCTTTTGGCTAAATTTGACGCTAGGTAGGGCTGAAAGTGGATGCTCTCTATGATCCCAGGCATCATCACATGCAGCGCATGCCCATGAGCGTATATTCCCCAAAACACGCAAAATGGCTCGCATCCTGTATAGCTCCAAGAGCCAGGCAGATCTTTAGGAGATCTCCATGGCGAGCCATGATGGTGCCAAGTCACGCCAAGGCGTCCTGCCAATGTCTGTTAACTGTGTCATGATATATAGATCGACATTGAAGTTACATTCTTTCTTTCTTTTCTTTTCTTTCTTTCATGTCTGTTGGTTGTTGGTTTAGGTAGAACTAGGTTTTTTCCTTCTTTCGCGGCTGTAACATATCCGACGATGACACACACGCGCGGCAGTTTCTAGACTTTTAGTCGTTTTCTTTTTTTGCCCCCTTTTCTCCAAAGTTAGGCATCAATCAGGCGACTATCGGCGCGGGCCGGTAACTCAATGTAGACGAGAAGTAACAGTACATTCTCATGTCTGGAAAGAACAAATCTGCCTTTTGATAAAGACACCCTCTACAACTACTTGAGTAGGAAACATAGAAGTACCTGAGGTCCATGCATCCGCCATTTCCTATCTTCATGTGTGTTGGTAAATAGGTAAGAGATAAGTACCTACATAGTTACGCGTCTAGGTGCTCTAAAACATCGCGCTTACCCGGCATCTCACCGGTTGCAGATAATCCTGCCCATGCCAATGTATGTCAGATGCTTCGGTGTTAGCTCAGGATAATGGTTGAATGAGTTTTATTGTCAGTGGCATTGTAGCTGATAATCGTCAAACCACTATCTGTTGAAGTACGTATCCAAACACTTGGATAATGCTGTTCACGGAAAAAGGATACTCGGAATGAAAATATGAAGGTTCTGATATCACCGTCATCTATTATTGACAGCAAAACTGTTGACAAACCAAACCGTCTTTCTTTTGGTGTATCTGCGGATTAGAACGAAGGGTGTCAACAAAAACTTATTAACCTGTGCTTTTCTGCCCAGGGATTTCTGTCTGTTATCTGTTCTGATCCTAGATATGACTCCCAGAGTGATTGATCATGTTCTGACGAAGCAACCTGCTGTCTATCTGTCTGATTGCGCCCCTCTCTTCGGACCTTTCGGTCCATGTATTGCTTTTCGCGTCACTGCAACTTCCCGCACATACATTCTCCCATACAACACGCCAACCATCATATCATTCAGTCTGCGAGGTTGCGCAAAAAGACCCATATCCTCTTGCCACTCATCTCATCAAGGAATATCTATGAGAAAAACCGAGAACCAGCGGTGTTGCCTCCTTCGCCGCTTATTGTACAATATACCGACAGCGAACGATTACGCCCGTTTGTCTTTTTTGGTGCGTTAAGAAAGGTCTTCTCTTCGCACGAATGTGTATTTTGTGTCCCTTCCAATCACTCTAGTCTTGACGCGTAATGCAGAGGACGAATGGTAGAAAACCCCTCTCAATTATGCGTGTATACCACCATTGGGAGGTTCATTAGGGGAAAAGGTAGTAATAAAAACAAAAAGAGAAGCGCATAAACGCCGTGATGCAGTAACGAAAACCTCTGTTACGCCTTGGTATTTTATTCAAACAATCAGGTTCAAGTGTGTGCCCCAAGAGCAGTCAGTATGCTTAGTTTTGTTTGGGCGAGCTGGGGGAGCTATGATAGACAAATTAGTAAAGTAGCATTGAAAAATAGCTAGGTGTACATACTACTTGGGGCTGGTACTGCCGCCAGGCGCGGGAGAGCGGCTGGGGTTCGGACTGAACGCGGGAGACT
Organism: Xylaria acuta; assembly: GCA_022495125.1. Lineage (NCBI taxonomy): Eukaryota > Fungi > Ascomycota > Sordariomycetes > Xylariales > Xylariaceae > Xylaria > Xylaria acuta. The sequence continues at coordinate 173,150 of MU383143.1, read as the reverse complement.
ACAGAACTTGTTAGCGTATATAAGGAGTATATTATGAAAGGGGTCCTAACCGCCGGTGAGTAGTGGGGACTTGTGGGTGAATGTTGAGCATTTGCTGGGCGATAGACAGGACTCGTTGGCGAATATGAATTCGGCGAAGTAGGCGAATAACTCGGCGACGTAGGTGAGTAACCCGGCGAGGCTCGGCCTCCGGGATTGTAGTTGGGAGAAGTTGGGCTATACGATGGACTGGTAGGAGAGTAGCTCGGGGAGGCGGGAGAGTGTCCTGGCGAGGTAGGCGAGTAGTGCCCCGCTACCGGTGACGTTGGTGAGTAAGTTGGAGACGTTGGACTATAATTCGGACTCGTTGAAGAGCGATAGGCGGGAGAGGATGGGGAGAACGAGGGCGAAGTTGGACTAAACGAGGGCGATGTGAGACCTTGCATGGGCGAGGTCGGTGAGTATCCACCTGGTGATGTGGGCGAATAATTTCCGTAGCTACCGAGGGGCGACGAAGGCGAGAAAGGACTGGTGCCACCGGGACTGGTTGGCCTGTACGGGCTAGTAGCGCCACCCAAACCACCATACTCGGAGAGGAAGCCTGTGTTGCTGTCCGAACCAGCACCAACAATAGGGGAGAAGTTGCCCATTCCCATAGAAGGTGAAGCAAGGCTCATGCCATATCCACTGTCTGCCATAGGCGATCCTGTGTCATATGGCGTTGCAGCACCATCCATTTGGCTTCCCTTTACTGTCATGCCCGGCATGAGACCCATCCTGGAGTTGTCGGAAATGACTGTATCCAGCATCTTCGGATCTAGGTAAACTTGGAAATGCCCAGTGCCCATTGGTGCTAGCTGTCCAAGCATAACGTTCTCGGAGATACCTCTGCAATCATCAAGTTCACCGAGAGAAGCGGCCTCTAGCAGAATTTCCACAGTCTCTTCAAACGAACATCTCATCAAGGCACCGGTATCGGCTCGGTTAATACCGTGCCTCGTTACGGCCGCAATACTACCGCGATATGTCATGACGTCGACGAGGAGAGAGAGATGCCGCTCATTGACGTAGGAACCATCGAACGCCAACACGCGCCTCAATTCGTTCAAGAGAGCCCCACGAGCTGCCTCAATACCGAAAACACCAACTATTTGCCACAGATCGTTTGTGATGGTACGTCTGGCATCAACACCCTCGATAGCCAAGACTTCGCGTAGAGCAGTGCCTGATGTGTCCAAGTACCATTCTTCGCATCTCCCCGGGCCCTTTTCTTGAACCAACGCACCATCCTCGCTCACGACAGTCTTGGCACCGCTGTTTAAGAAAGCTCGTTCGACACCTTTGACACCACGGAGTGTCAAGTTTTCCAGGAGGTGATCTGATAAACGTTTCAGCATGATATCATCCTCAATAGCCTTATCGCCATCGTCCTTATCGTCTGGCATCGGGCGTATGCGGATGACTTGGCTTGGACTGTTATCATCACTTGGAATGATAGCTAGATCGCTACCATAGTCCTGTTTAAGTCGTAAGACTACATCATCGATAGTCAACCCCTTGTCTAACATCTTTTGTCTGTCGAGCACGATGCGAAGCAACCATCGGGACTGTTTCTCGACGGGAGGACCTGATTCATCAGGTATAAGGAAGTATGACTCGACCATATCAACGTCTTCTGCGATAGTCGTTGCATCAACCACAGGATCATAGTAGATCTCGGTGGTTGCGGTAACGGAGCGTAGATTTGTGTGTTCCACCAAGCTACGAAGTTTCTTTGCTTGCTCTTTGGTTGCAGCGCCATCCATATATACCATCATTGAAGGTGTTTTGATGTTGCTGGCCACGTTCAAAATTTCTTTCAGTCGTGGAACACCAAGAGTAACGTTTTTCGACGCGATACCGGTGAAATGGAAGGTATTCAAAGTCATTTGGGTAGCTGGTTCACCAATAGACTGAGCAGCCAAAACACCTACCATTTCACCTGGGTTGACCATAGCTCTGCGCCACTTGCGATCCAGCTCTCCGATCACGTGGTGAAAAGCCATCTTATCCAACCGATGAAAGCAAGCTAAGCGCTTATAAGCCAATTTCGAACGAAGAAGGGCCTTGAAGAGCAGTGTAGCGTTGTGGTCTGCTTCTTTTGACACCGGATCAGAACCGGGAACGACGGTCATCCCATCGAGTAAGTTCTTAACGACAGGAATGACGTCTTGGGGCGTGAGATTGCTCGATTTTGTGTCGTCCACCTTAAGTAGTCTTTTGGAGCTTTCAATCAAGCGACCCACGTTCAGGGGAAGCTGGAATGACGAGTCCAGTTTCTCGTCATTTATCTTGAGTCCTCTCAAATACTCACGATCCTTCTGGAGGGTTTCGTACTCGTAGTCGAGCAATTCCTGAGCCTGTGGATCCCCTGCGATGTCTTGGATGTATTCCAGAGAATCAGCAACGCTTGTTGGGAGTGCATCCATGACATCGAGACGGTAGCGTCTCTCAAAGTCCGCAGTTCGTATTACCCAGTGATCCATTCCTTGCTTCTCGATATGCATCGCGTCAAGTCCATCTTCACCATAGATGAACTGAATGATATCACCAAGAGAATTCCGAACAGTACCATCATAACGAGCGCTTACATCTTCAAGAGCTTTGACTAGACGTCGTTGAATGTAACCTGTTTCGGCAGTTTTCACAGCAGTGTCGATTAGACCTTCACGACCTGCCATAGCGTGGAAGTAAAATTCCGAAGGGGTTAAGCCTCGCAGGTACGAGTTTTCAACAAAACCACGAGCTTCCGGCGAGTAGTCATCCTTTGTGAAGTGAGGCAAAGTCCGGTATTTGAAGCCAAATGGGATACGTTTGCCCTCAACAACTTGCTGACCGACCAAAGCAGTCATTTGAGAGATGTTGATGGATGATCCCTTTGACCCGGATCGTGCCATGACGACAGCGTTATTAATATCTTTCAAATTGTCCTCGGTTGTCGTACCGGCTTTGTCACGAGCATCGTTGAGAGCTTTGGAGACTTTGCTCTCGAAAGTTTCTCTGATGTTCATACCGGGAAGCGCTTCAAGCGTATTTGCAGTTGCCTCAGCAGTCAAATCAGCAACGATTGCTTTTTGTGCGTCAATATGCTCTTGAATCTTCACAATAGTGCCTGGATCGGGAATAGTGTCACCAATACCAATGCTGTGGCCATTATGTAGAAGCCAGTAGTTGATCACACGTTGGCAACCATTAAGGAACGCCATAGCACCATCGGATCCGAGTTCATTGTAACACAAGTGCACAATACCGCCACTAGCGGCACCGACATTTTTCTTGGTTAGAAGACCGAACAAGACCTCGCCACTCTGAATTAGTAAACCATCATCCTTTAGTGGATTGTACGGGTGGCTACCCTTCTCGGGCGGGGTGGTGTAAAGGCTGATTTCCCGAGGAATGATCATGCTGACGAGTTGTTTCCCTGTCCAACGAGGCCGGGGCTTGACAATTGCGGGCGGGGGGATGATACCATCCCAATTGGGCACCCATAATAGAATATTCATGACCTGCTCTTTCGTTATGAAGACATCTCGACGGCACATTTTGTAAACACCCGCTAGAGTATCTTGTACAATACCCATCAATGGGCCGTTTCGCTGAGGGGAGACAATGTTGAGGGGAACCATACACAGCTCCCTAATCTCGGCACGAGTCTCCTCCGTTTGAGGAACGTGAAGATTCATCTCATCGCCATCGAAATCGGCATTGTATGGCGAGGTGACGGATAAGTTCAACCGAAAAGTAGAATATGGCATGACCTTGACACGGTGACCCATCATGGATTCCTTGTGCAAAGACGGCTGGCGATTGAAAATAATGTAATCACCATCCTGAAGATGACGCTCCACTTTCCAGCCGTACTCCAACGAGATTTGACCAGCACGTTTGTGGTGCCGAAGATCGATTCGCGTTCCATCTGAGCGAACTACATATTTCGCACCGGGGTGCTCATTTGGACCGTTCTGAACGAGCTTGTGCAGACGCGAAATATTGTAGGGAGTGACGGTCTCAGGGTAGGTCAGTGTTCTTGCGATGCTCCGGGGCACTCCGACCTCATCCAAGGAAATGTTGGCATCGCCGGTGATAACGGTACGAGCTGAGAAATCAACTCGCTTTCCCATTAGATTTCCTCGAAGCCGGCCTTCCTTGCCCTTTAGACGGGCTCGGATCGATTTCACCGGACGGCCACTCTTCTGCAGCGCCTGAGGTTGACCAGCAATATCATTGTCCATCAAAGTCGCAACATGATATTGTAAAAGCGTGTCAAACTCATGAGCGATGTGACCTGCTGAGCCTTCCTGAAGGGCTTGTCGCACATTGCTGTTGGCACGAAGGACGTCACCGAGCTTGTACGTTAGATCATCTTCATTCCGAAGACCCTGACCGGTACCATCCATCGATATACTTGGTCGAACGGGTGGCGGGGGCACAGGCAAGACGGTGATAATCATCCACTCTGGTCGAGCATAGTCCTTGTTTAGACCCATATCTCTTAGGTCACCGTCAGATATGTTCTTGAGGATGTTGAGCGCCATCTCCGGGGTGATATTGATGATGTTCTTCGCCTTGTTATTCTCTTCGTCTTTCTCTTCCGAGACGGCGGTGAGTTTAAGGGCAGCTAGTCGTATCTTGGGCTGGCTATTCCCACAGCCGCCATGACCAAGCTGTTTAGGCTTGTTGTGAGGCTCGTACTCTTTGTCCTCATCCTTGGGTAGCTCGTTGCTGCATATGTTCTTGCCTTTGCAGACAGCCCACACACGCTGGAAACGAGTCTTGGGGTCACGGGTGGCAACGGCAGCTGCGAACTCCGGATCGTCCTGTGGCGGGCGCATTAGCATCAATAAGATCCAGCGAACTCAAGACACAAGAGCAGGTCACTGACTCTATCTGCCTTGACTTTACTGCAATTGGTGCAGACGATCTCCAAGATCTTTTTGACCTTCTTGATAAAGCCAGGGTGATAGACTGGTTTGGCTAGCTCGATGTGACCGAAGTGGCCAGGGCATTCCGACATGTTCTCAAGGCATGTGGCGCACTTGAACTGACGGTCGACGGAGCCAAGGCGAGGATCGTTCAATCCGTTCTGACGCGGTTTTGTGCGCGTCTCGTCCATCGTTTCGGGGTACATGATGTGTGCAACACTCATATTCTTGATCTCTTCGGGTGAGAGGAGACCAAACTGAATCTCCTCTACCGTCTTGAGAGGCGCATCAGAGTGCGCGAAATGGAGGTTCGCCATGTTTGGGCGATAGTGCGGAAGGAGGACGATAGCTATGTAGCGAAAGGACGGGGGAGAATCTTGTCGCGTTCGTCAAATCGTGAACTCGCGGGCGTCGAGATATGCACTCTCGTGCAGCGTTGTGAGGGTGAAGAAACCGATGTATTCAGAGGAGTGCGCGCGAGGCTCGTGGAATTGGCGTCGCCGGATGGGTGCACTGGGTGAGGGCACTGGTGTGTGCCGACCAGGCAGGCCTTCAGGCCGCGAGGCAAAAGAACTGCTCCCGAGCGCGCACAGGTGCTCGATCGATATCGCGGGTCGGATGTGGTGATATCGCCAGGACGTAGATGTCGGGAGCTCGCAGAATAGACGTTGTCGCGATGCCCGACGCGTTATTGGCCGCAAATCGATGTCGTGAAGAATGTTGTTGCGGTGGTGAGGCGTCGGTTGATTAGCAGATGGAAGGGGCGAGGGAAGAAGCCGTCAGAGTCCTGGACACACTAGTCCCAATTCGGAACGCCGGTACACCACCGGAAAAAAGATTTCGCCACAGAAAAGAGCGTTGGGTACCTGTGATTGGCCCACAGTTTGCCCTCAAATCAAAGTACCGGTGCCTCACCAGCCTCCCTTACCCAGGCAGTACAGTAAGTACAACTGGGCAGGTGCCCACCTATGTGACCTACAGTGAATGTGGGTGTACCGCGGCCGATTGAGTCAATCCCACCTCACCATGTTTGCTCATCCCCCACTTAAACTAACATCACTTACCCTACAATGAAAGATATTGACTTCGTATTAGGTATCATGATATGCCCATGTTACGGTTCATTTTCATTATACGCGTCTTTCCCCCACTGCCACTCCTCGTCAAACACATGAAGGTTTATTGTGACGGTCTTCCCGGTTAATGCACTTGTGCTTGTCTTTATACCTTGATTATTCCTTCCTCTGGATAGGTAGGAATACATGCTATCACGATAGCACGTTGTCTATCAAGGTGGATATCTACAATAACATGATATTGGTAGGCCTCTAGTCCCTCAGACTCCTACTCTGATTTCTGCTGGGTATCCTGTGCCGGCGCTATTTCTTTTTGGCCCTTGCGCCCTTGGCCGCGGGCGCTTTCCTTGCTACAGTTGTTTTATCTTCCTCGACCTCCTCGCCATCTTGGCCCTCACCTAGGCTCCTACGCCGGACCGTGCCTGTCGATACGGCGACGAACTCTTCCTCGCTATCACTCGCGCCTAGGTCGAACAAGACTGGCATCCGAAAATCCGCTCCTCCATGATCCTCGTCATACCCTTTTCTCGAGTCGATCGTCAAGACGTCGATATCTTCGTCTTCTAAATCCAGTCTGCGCTTGTTAATCTCTTCCTGTGGGTGGATGTCGAATTCATCCTCGCGTTCAATGTATTCCACATTTTCCTCCACCTCTACGAAGTCCGGTGCCAATGCCGACCAGCGTTGGGGGCTCGTCACAGACCATATATAGATGCGCCCGGTCTCTAAGCCACAGGCTGCGAGCATCGCCCGGTGCGGGTGCCACTCGATAACTCCCTGCTCTTCCTTAGGGCCCTCCAGCATCCTTACCAAGCTACCGTGGTTGCGCTCCCAGATGTATAGTTCGTGATTATTATACGTTGAGGCTGCAACATATTCTCCGGTTGCACCAAAAGTGACATGATTCCAGGACAGTCTATTAACTACATCCTGGAACTTGTGTTCTAGTGGTATCTGTATCGTGTCTGCGTCGAGATTTTCGGCCGAAAGGTTCGGCACGTGGAAGGTTCTGATAATCCTATCCTGTGAATTGACTAGTAATTCTCTGCCGGACCTTGTTAACCTTAATGTAGTTACGACGGAGCTGCAAATCTTCTCGGACCATATGATTTCGTGTGTGTTTGGGTCTATAAGGTTGAGGCGCCCCTTGTTTGTGCCGGCCAGGATGTGATCCCCTGTAACGCTCCAAACTGTAGCTGTCGTCATCTGCTTCGCGTCTTCTTTGGCTTGTTTCTCCTTGGTCGCTGCGTCAGCGTCGGTATTTGTGCGTTTTGGCGCTGAGGGAAGGGTATGTTTGACATCGTTGGCATCGCTTAGGTCGACCAGCGACGGAGCCTCGTCGAATACCGAAGCGACGAATAGATTGCTAGGTAGCTGGCTGTCAGGGCTGTGGAGAAGGAGCTTCATAATTGTCACTGGGGCTCTTACTGATTCCACGGGTGTAATTCTGCAGTGTAGATCGGCGCCCGGAAGCGGATCTCTCTATACCTCGTCCCGCCTTGTAAATCCCACAAGACTGCTCTCCAGCCCTGGCAAGCCGAGAGGAGATAACGACCGCACCTCGACCAGCTCAATGAAGTGATAGCCGCTCTGTGGCCCCTCAGTTTCTGTGCGACGCCCATGGTCTCCAGATCCCACACCACGACGGTGCCATCGACGCGACCCGAGGCGAGGTAGTCGCCTTTGCGATTGAAGCGCAGACATGTCGTATGGCCGGAGCGGATAGTATTAGTAATGTTCTCCGGATAGTCCTGAAGCAGGTAGTCGTCTGAAAGAAGCAGATTCATGTTGTGGGATTCATATTGGTTGTGAATACAGCAGAAGAAGGGAAGCCCTGCGACATTGATACGCGTAGCCTTGCAAGCTAGGTACTTTAAGTACATAGGTAGCTCAGGTTTAGGCAGGTGGCAGTAGGTTCTTACAGTAGGCAGGTTTTACCAATTGCCAATAATCGTTGACCAATGAAACATGTTATAATATTAATTAAAAACTATTATAGAATAACATAGTTGTATTATAGTAATCGCTTAGAAAAAAATTTATCTTAAGAAACCTTTTTTATATTTTACGATTTAATTTAAGTATGCAGTTAACATTTGAAATATGTAAGTCTGGGTGTATTTAGGTGTGTTTTAGCCCAGGTCTGTCTAAGTGCGGTCTTTTGTTGACCCCACTCTGACACGGGAAACTACGTATATACAGTTCCTTTATTATAATAGCAACGCCACTTCTCAGCTCAGACTCCACAGCACTACAGTCAAGTTGACTGCTGCCACTTTCGTATTACTGCTCCGGGCGGGTAAAACACTGGATTTCGTCGAGATGTCAACAACTGTGCGCCGGGTGCCAAGGTTTTCCACTTCCAGTCCCGTGGTGACCGGCAGCTCCCAAACTGATGATACGCGACGATAGTGATCTGCCAACCGGCTGCATGGGGCGTATTGTGTGGCTCAACCTCATAACAATGATGAACCTGATTTCCATCACTAACCCAACCCCTTTGAGGAGTTATTGGTACAGTTCCAAGCGGACGTTCGCAACCTTTAACCCGCTCAATTGTAATTTGAAAGTCTGTTAGACACCGAGAGCAGCACCGCAAAACATCTCGACATGGGATCAATCGGTGAAGGCGATGGTCTTTAAGCTCCGATATTTCATCAAGCGAATAAAAATTGTAACCGGGAGGGATCGCTGTCACGATATGCGGGCAGATATAATGATTTTGGTGACCGCTTGCAGCCCCAAGACCTACCGAGTTTTGGTCGTAGAAGACGTGAATAGCTTGAAGAAAAAGCTCGTTGTCGACGATCTTAGCAGACAAATCCTGAGTCCAGGGCCGGGCACCGTTGACTTTGGACTCCACGAAACGTCTGTGAAGGTTGTCAAGGGGCAACCCGCTGGGTGCGCCAAAAAGGTGACGGTTCATTACTAGGCGAGCGTGATGATATCCGCTAGTTCGTAAAATTTAGATTTAGTGCTTGAAGCGCAGAGTACAAAGTATCGTTTTGTGTGTTTGTACTTACAGGCTATAATGGTAAAGGTTAGAGAGTCTAAAGGCTTGGCCCCGGACTGGACAGCACTCGTAGCAACAGCTTTGGATTTTCCGAGCTTTGAGATCCAGGTCAACTGGGGTCCAACTCGGCGAAAATGGGTGTAGTCGAGAGCAAAAAGGACAATAATAAAGTTTGTCTCCCAAATCCTTTTCAAGCAAAAGTAAGAGGGCTTCGCGGTCGGCGCCATGCAGCTGTATTCTTGCCTTGAGGATAATATAGAATGATCTGCATGTTAATGATAGTGCAGCAAGAGCGTCTGCGGAGAGCTGGTCCGATATTAATAAGAACACGTCAACCGGGGTGTTTGACAGTAGCCCGGCCGGACGTGCGAAGCGACCTTTCCAAAGCCGCGACAAAGCCTGGCCCATGATTTAGGACTAGGTAAGTGAGTTGACGTGTATCGGTAGTATAACGTGAATAGTGCGGCATGGTCAAGACTTCAGTGTCGTAGATGTCGATGCAATTCTGTTTCGGATATTGCTTTCTGGCCGGAGAAATCTTTCCGTGTGGTGAAGATTTGAGTTACCTACTGTAGTCTATCCCCAAAATCTGGTTCGGCGAGGATCCGAAACCGGTTTTATTGTACTCGAACGTACGAAAAAGTCAGGTATAATAAGATGGATGGGTTGACGACTGCTAAAACGCTTCGCGATAAACTTAACTGTGGGCACCCTGCACCGCCACAGATCCCCGCCCCTACACCTGTAGTTCGAAAGCTACGGCACACTAACTTAGGTAGGTACCTACATACTGTACAAGTATGGCGGGGGACTCACCCCCACTGAGTCACCCCACCTCCACTGTCTATACCTACCTACTCTGTAGTACTGCGCTTGGCCTCAAGCCGCCCTTAATTAATTACGGCAGATCTTAAGCTAGGATATCGGCGTTTTGAACAGTTGTATTTTCGTTTCCCTCTTTTTGATCCAGGTCGCCAATTAATGAGTTATGGCGAACTCACGGTCAGTAACTGTCCCTTGAAGTTGACGGGAGACTATAGAGAACTAAGACTAACCTGAGCAAATATTCCTCAGCTTCGAATATGTGAAACAGTTCGAGCAGAGCGATAACCTGCTCCTGAACACATGGGTAGTAATCCGGATCGATGGCCGTGGATTCACCAAGTAACTCTACCCACAGATACAATTTTCTAAGACTCTTTGAGTGTTATAGATGCTTATGTTTTGCCCAGGTTATGCGCCAAATACAACTTCGAGAAACCCAATGACCGAAGGGCACTCGATCTCATGAACGCTGCCGCTAAGGCCGTCATGGCCGAACTGCCAGATATAACCATCGCATATGGTGTCAGCGACGAATATAGGTAGTCATTGTCGGTTCCTGATCCGAAGTCTCAACTGACCAAGAACCAGTTTCGTCCTGCACAAGACATGTACGCTTTTTGAAAGGAGGGCGAGGTGGGACTCGGTGCCTATCACAATCGCGAAGCCCAGCATGTTGACGATGACATAGCAAGCTAATCACCACCATTGCCTCGACGTTCACGTCTTACTACACCCATCTCTGGTCAACTTACTTCCAGGGCACCCCGTTAACGCCGCCCTTGCCTAGCTTTGACGGACGGGCCGTATGCTATCCCAGCGTGCAGAACCTCAGGGACTACATGAGCTGGCGACAAGTCGACTGTGCGTCGAGCCCGCGTGTGGCCAACGGAGTAACGTACGCTGACGAGTGCTAGGTCATATTAACAATCTCTATAACACGACATTCTGGTCACTGATACAACTCGGCGGGTTCGACGCAAAAGAAGCCGAGAAATTCCTCGCTGTAAGAGTTTCATCGCGCTTTTGGGTAGTGTTGTAATTAACCGAAACCCAGGGAACCCTCTCTGCGGACAAGAATGAGATCTTGTTCTCAAAGTTCAAGATAAACTACAACAATGAACCCGAGATATATAAGAAGGGCAGCGTTATTTTCCGCGAGGTAGGTCTCCCTTGAGAAAAGGACTTAAATCATATCTAGCTTGCTTACATTTTTTTTTAGTACGAACTCGTGGAACCTGGCAGCCATAGCGTTGCAGAGACGATAGACAACGTAGCGGAACCGGTGAAGCAATCCAAGACACAGGATGAGAATGACAAGAAGCGGCGGAACAAGGCCCGTGTTGTGGTTGATCATTTAGACATAATCAAAGATGATTTCTGGGATAGGAGGCCGTGGCTTTTATCAAATAAGCCCGGCAAGGTCCCCAAACAGACGGAATAAAAGTTCATGATACCCTCCAACGCCGCCCTAATGCTTTGTATATGAACGCCACTCGCTTTCTATGATGCCGGAACGGGACCGCTGCCCAGCACTGCACGATGTAAGATTATAATGCGCATATCATTTCTGTCTTCCCATCATCCCTTCGCGGCCCTCATCAGCCGCTTCTCTTCTTTCCGCCTCCTTCTCGCATCTCTCCTTGCTCTCCTCTCCTCTTTCGTCTCACCGACCTTGAGCTTCTCCTTAGCCGCTTGCCTCTCGGCCTTCTTCGCCTTCTTCTTCTCGACCTTTTGCGCGGCGCGTCTCTGCGCCTCCCGCTGCGCCTCCTTCTCGGCCTTCTCGGCCTTCTCGGCCTTCTTTAACTTCTTCGCCTCCCTCCGCGCCTTCTTCTCCTCTCTCGTCTCTTCGCGCTCTCCTATCTTCGTTTCGGGCTCCTGACCGAGCGGCGTGCCGGCCCCGCTATCGGGCGGCGTCGGCAAGGAAGCCGCGGGTTCGTCGGCCGATCCCTCCATGACTCCGCCACGCACAAACGACGTGTACAGGCCCCTAGCGCCCGTGTACTTGGTGGTGGCGTTGCGTGCCGTGATCTTCTCGAGGGCGCCGCCCTTCAGCGTCTGCTTCATGGTGCCGCTCTTCACGTCGATGCCCTTGAGGGCTTGGTCGAAGGCATTCAGCCACCAGGCCTCCTGCTTGTGGTCTTTCTTGCTGCCGAGCCCCGAGCCATCTTGGTTGCGCTTGATGAGGATGTGGTGTGTCAGGCCAGTTCTGTCGTCCGTTGGGTGTAGGGAGTGCCCGGTCCCTCGCCACCCTTGGGCAGTTAGGAGGGCGTGAGCGTTCATGGGCCGCGCGGCTCGTGGTTCTCGCTCGGAGGAATGGGGTGTATGGACTGTGCGTTTCAGGAGGGAGGGCTCGGTCACTTGCACATCAGCTGGAGGCTTCTGGGTCTCTGGAGGATGGGTCTCAATTGAAATTTTAGTGGGGCTACATACCCCACTACAGCTCGCAAGAACCTTAGCAGCCGCGCCCCCGCCTGGGAAAGGTTTCCCGCATTGTTGCAACATAATGCCGATGTGCATAATGCCGCTACACTAATGAATATGCATTGTCCGAGTATATAGGACCCAGCACCTGATGCCCACTGGGCGTCCCATTCTCGAGAGATCGTAAGTTATAATCTGACCTGCATAGTTGATAGCAAGGCTCTAAGATTCAACTCAAACGTGCTTCCTTATCCAAGCCACTCAGCATACTAACCATAACGCGTGTATTATAGTTTAGTAAGAGAAACCTCGCTGGGGTCACTATTTACGAGAAGACCCTTGGAAACCCGTTGAAGATTAATATGGTTGTGACTATCAATAAAACTTTCAATAAGGAAATGTAGGTTGATGGACAATTCGATAAGGTCCACATTGGGGTATGAATAATCGTCTCTGGAATCACATGAAAACGCGATCTCTTCGAGACCCACCTCTAGGGCTGATCAGATATACTCCCCCGAAACCCCGCCGTTACCCGGGTGATTCTACTTCCCTGGATAGTGCACCTATTACAGCACCACAAATGGTAACCGCGTCCAGGCGCGTCTTCACTGTAGATAGCACCAGATCTGGATAAACGACTCGAAGCTTAATTGTACTGGAAACAGCGTTGCCTCGTGGGCGTCGGGACATTGCTACCCGCACTTTGCTTATATTCTTTCCAATCGACCTTCTCCTCCCTCGAAGATGCTTCGCCGCCCACCGACAACGCTGACGCTAACGGCGGAAGACATAGCAGCATACGAAGACCGCCGGTTCGCACAACAACAAGCCCAGCTCCAAGCACAAGCCCAAGCACAAGCGCGGGCTCAGGCGCAAGCCCATGCCCATGCCCAGCTACAGGCCAGGTCGCAGCCCCCGCGTGGACCATTGCGCCATCATGCGTTGCCGCAGCCCTCGGCTATGGACACCTCGACGTCGTCGCCGAACGACAGCATAGACGAAGCCATGGAGGACGCCGCCGCCGCCGCCGCCGCCGGTCTCAACGACGACGAGGACGACGATGAAAATGAGGAGGAAGAAGAAGACGACGACGAGGACGAAGAGGAAGATGAAGACGATGATGATCCGTTCGCCGCACAGCGCCACATCCGCAGCGCCGCCGGAACGGGACGAGCCGTGTCCCCTGGCGCCCAGCGTAGCGCCTACATCCGGCAGATGCGCACACGAGGCGGGCATGTGCGGTCGCATTCGCACACGCACGCCCACAGTGCCACTTCCATCCCCACGGCGACCTCTTCGCACACGTCGACCGCGGCGTCACGCGCCCAGCGCATCGCGAACTCAGCGTCAGCGTCCGCGCTACCCCCTCCTGCCCAGAATTCCCAAGCGCCTACGCACCTACAGCAGACGCCCCTGCAGAACGCGGCGCAGGGAGGCGCAGTAACGACCCGGGCGGCGGCAGGGCGCGGCGGCGGCGGCGGACGGCAAACAAGCGAGCCACCGCCCGCCCCAACGCGGGTGACGCGTAGTCGGGATGAGCGGCTCGGGATAGCGCCCGGACAACGACCGCTCGACGGGCCAGGAGGGGCGGCGGGGCCAACGACCAGACGGCGATAGGGACGCTGGAACTCGGACCTGGCAGCACACGGATCGGGAAATGATGCGGAGTATATACACACAACACGGCCTCCAACACAAATGCCTATCGATGCAGGGGTAGAAGAAATAGCGAGGAGGGCACGACAGCCGGGAGCGGGCATGACGCGGACGCGGACGCAGAGGTCGTCGCTTCGCGATATCTCCATGGAAGTAGATGGGCGAGTCGACAACGAGGAGGAGGAGGAGGAGGAGGAAGAAGACGCGGAGGCCGTCTATACGGCCGATCTACAAGTCGAAGAGACATCCGCCCAGGCGGAAGCCAGCATCGAAGCAGGCTCACCGCTCTCGACGCAGCAGCGCCGGCAGTTGCGCTCACACACGGTGCGTCTGGGGAGGCGCGCGAGTTTCTCCATTCCCGCTCACGCGCGCGGATCTTCGGATACGACTGGCGGCGTATCGACGATGGGGGTTTCGAGGACGGGGACGGGGATGACGCCGAGGACCGGGTTCACCAGCATCAATGCGCCCCGTGACGGCTATGACGGACGGGCTGCGGGCGTAGGAGCACTTGGAGGGGGGGTGGACGGTGATGGCGATCGCATGTGGCTTGACTAACTAGCGAAGCCCCCCCCATGTTACTCTTTCTCAAACGACGGGTCGTTGCTGGCGTCATGACTTTGGGCGCTGGTAACGAGCTTCATGACTTTCTACCGTGCTGTCGTTCTCGCTTCCCAACATTCTTGTTTCAATGGAAACTGTCGAAGCATACGAGAGTGTCCCAACGAGGATATATGAAACGAACGACTCGCTGCTCTCGTTTAGGATAATGCATACGTGGGCTAAGGAGAATCAATAAAGTAATCATGGCCATAGTCAGAAGCTCGGCACCAAAAGATATGCAATGCTCATTTGGGGTATCACGGTCCCTTAGGCTTTATAAATATTTCGTCTTATCGAAATCTTCCTTGGCTAGCTTTGATTAAGGGTCTGCGGGCTTTAAACGAACTGACTTCCGTGACGGGGTGTTATAACCATGGAAATGGTGCAGGAGAGGCGTCGTGATAGTAAACTTGCGGACAAGTAGGCATCAAACTATCATCCACATACACTGGGTGATTGAATCATAAATTTCTCTACATTTGCACAAAGCTTCATCGGAGCAGAATTAAACGAAGTCTCCCAAATGATCGATTGATTGGCTCAAACAATCTATGTCTACAAGAAACTTGGAATGCCATTCGGCCCCATTTCTGTGGCATCCGGTCAATTTCCTGGTGCATGCGTGTTTGGCTCAACCCAATCTTTT
Source organism: Xylaria acuta (assembly GCA_022495125.1). Classification (NCBI taxonomy): domain Eukaryota; kingdom Fungi; phylum Ascomycota; class Sordariomycetes; order Xylariales; family Xylariaceae; genus Xylaria; species Xylaria acuta. The sequence goes on along the minus strand of MU383143.1, from coordinate 157,967 downwards.
AATGCCGAGGCTAGCGCTTACTTGCACCTTGCTGCCTCAATACTCATGATGCTGGGTGCGGTCTCGCTCCGTCCTATTGCGAGCGTGTCCTTGTTCTCCAATAATGAGATCGCGTTGTCTCATCTTCTGTCTGCGCAAGTTCGTGTAGTTTACCTTGCTGGAACCCCGAACGCCGCTGCTATGCTGCTTCAATAGAAAATCAGAAGAAAGAAAAAGGAGGAAAGGTCATTGCCACTTTGCGCAAACTAAGAGCGCGTGAATTTATAGTGCGACGGAAAAAAATGGAGTCTATCCCTTAATATCTCCTCGACTCATCCCCTAATCGTGATGATGATAAATCAAGATATACCGATCATAGATATCTATGAAGGTGGTTTGACCTTGATTTTGAACTTCGGTTGCGGCTTAGGCGTCGGAGGAGATGCTGAGGAAGAGGTCTTGGATGGTGTAGGATGGGGATTGGGAGCGGCGGAAGGGAGTGGTTTTCGCATCATGTCCGGTAAAGGCTTCCTCGGCTTACCACCACTACTACCTGGCTGGAAATTTGAGGGGGGTTGAGTTGTGGTTGGGGTTGACGACCTCGGCCGTGGTTGTGGCGGAGGTGTCGCCTTAGGGGTTGTCTTGGGGGTTGCCTTGGGGGTCGACTTAGGAGCACCAGCAGCAATTCCTGGAGTTGCACGGGGGTTACCATGTACCGTGGGGTGGTCAGAATTAGCCGTGGATTTCTTTTCTGATGTCAGTTTCTTGGCTACAGCCCTAATGGTAACCGAAGCTGGAGAGTCTTTCCGTATATTAAGTCGGTCCCAGGCTGTAAATTTGACAGTGACGACTTTGCTGCGTGGTTGTAGCTGCTTCATAGCGCCGATAATCCCAGACGTGTTGAGTTTAACAATCTTCGAGGGACGACCGCTTTCGCTCTCTGTACTCGCACGTTTCAGTGGCTTGGTAGGTTTCACAGTGAGACTGCCATTTCCGTTGACCTTGGGGGTCTGTAGTTTTTGCTCCGGTTGTTGCGGCTCGATGGTTGGTCGAATTGGTGGGAGAACGGAGATGCTATCCCGATGTGGCTCGCCGTTCTTAACTATCTTCTCCTGAGAGGCCGGTGGTTTAGGGGTGGGTTTGGCCACTGGTTTTGCTACAGGTTTGCTTACAGGCTTGGCTACAGGCTTCGCCATAGGCTTGATCGCGGGTTTAGTTGCAACGGGAGTGGTGCTATTGGTAGGCTGTTTTGCTACCTTCACTACAGGCGCAGATGAAACTGCGGGTGGCTTTGGGACTGTAACACTTATAGACGACTTCTTAGGCTGGGTCGGAGCGGGCATGGGAACGGGAGTGGAGGGTAGAGTTGGAGCGGGGCTGGGAGTAGGTGGCGGCTGAGGTTGGCTTGGAGTAGAGACAACCGCCTTGGCGCTGAAGCTGGGAGTCTTATTTATATTCAAAGTGATTGTTCGTTTCGGCTCAGGTCGCGGGGGTGGTGGCGGCAGTGGTGTCTGAATGGCATAAGTGCCCCTCGACTTTGTCCTGTAATGTTTGTGGAAGTTGAGAACATATCTTTTGTCGCGGATTCTCTCACCACGCGTAACGGACCAGACTTCTGGATATTTAAACTTAACCGTCAGAGCGGGATAATCATCAACCAACAAAGAGCAAATCTCTAGTAAGTTGGTGCGTTCTGTCACAGTCAAGACAGGTGACTCTAAAGCCCGCCAGATGGCTTCCTGCAATTCCTCATCGTTTTCAGTTTGTTCCTTCAGGGCTTTAAGGGCCACGTGGAGATCTTCCTTGCGTGCTCTAGCTTTCTGTCGTTCTTCCATAATGGAGTTTTCTTGCTCAACCACTAGATTTAGCCCTTCCTTAACAGGCTGCGGCGTCTGCTTGCTGGGATCAGGTTTCTCTCCGATTGCGATACCGGCAAGGCCGCGACATAGCACTTTGAACAATTGATCCCGAACGAATGGAGAAGGATCAGTGCTAACGAGCGCGAAGAAGAGTTGCAGGAACTCTGGCTTGTCTAAGAGACCGAGTTCCACCAATGATTCGCATGCTTTTATGCGAACAACATCGCAAGTTTTGTCCTGCAGATATTGGACGAAGGTAAGTGGATGTGTTGGAATTACATTTGCCTTCATCAGCAAGCACAAGGCATCTAGAGCTGCCACAGTGAAGCAGTTCTGGAAGGATGGGGCATACTCGTCTCTTCGACAATATCGCTCAATCTCTTCAAGTGCCTGATCTCGAAAGTCCTCCGGTTCCGTGTCTACCGGCTCGGCCATAATCTCATCTTCATTATCGCCGTCCCCAAAAGAAAGTGACATGGCCATCTGTGGCTTTGATTTCTTTTCGTCCGGAATCTGGCAGATAGCGAGCGCTTTAATTAATTTGCAGACGTAGAATTGATCCGAAAAGACATTCTCCGAGTTGTTGTTCGCTTGGAGCAGTCCAAGTATGAATCTCCGAGCATCCTTTGGACATTTACCATCTTCTCCACGAATATGAGCCATGGCCTCGGGAATGGCGCACTGAATCATGTATTGGCGCTTGTCTGGAAAGTTGTTCGGCCGAGGCGTGGTTGATCCTGGGTAACAAAAGAAGTGTTGGAACGTCTTCTGGAGGTGCCTGAGTCCGATCCAGTCTACCTGTTCCTGAACTGCATGACGTGGTAGCTCCTCAGCGGCCATAAGGCGAATTCCGTAGAAATATCTCGGATCTAGGAGTGTTCGAGTAAGAATAGTAGAAACGAGAGGATGTGCTCCTGACTTGGCGAAAGACTGCTTTAAGAAAAGCATTGAATCTTGCTGGGCAGCAACGTCCCTATCTTGTTGTAGCTGGGAAGCGTACATGTATGCTGGCAGGTTCGTTTTCATTTCGCAAATCCATTCGAAGTCTGCATCCATCCGAATCCACTCATAAGATTCCTGATCCATCTTGGCTTCCGTTTCTTCATCCCAGTCGCGAAACCCCCATTCTTCAACATCATCCGGATGTTGCATAACATCACCGAGATAGTATAGTTCTTTCTGGCCTTCTTCTTTTGCATTATTGTTGGCCATAGCCCTTTCACGTTGACGGCGGTTCCTCTTAAGCCGCTTATACTTCGTGTTGTACGGTATCTCAAACCTCACCGACCGGGCACCATCTTCTCGAATTTCAACGATATGTTCGTAAGGAGTACCGTCAGCTTCGTGAATTCTTATGGTCATAGGACCTGTGAATGCCTGCTGTAATTCCCCGGCATATACAGCATGGGTCTCCTCCCGGACATCTCTCCAGAAATCATTCTTGTCGATGGGTCTGACTTTTGCTGCAGCAATGTCTTGCGTCTGCCGAACAGTCATCTCGACACATAACTTTTTCTTATTGAATCGCTGAAATACGTCGAACCTAGGACAGCCAGATCCAATGACCCACTGGTTCCAGAAGCTATCCAGCCGTGTACTTCCAACTTTCTCGCAAGCTTTGCGAAATGAGTCCGACGGGAGTACGTCATCATTCGCCTGCGTGGAAGTATTTGCCTTACTAACCATGCGAGATATGATTCGAGAGATGCCCGCAGAGCCTGAGGACTTAGAGAGGCGACGGTCTAGAATGAATAGTACCAATGGTGCTTTGAGATTCATAAAGTCGACCTCGAAACTACCTAGATATAGGTGTTCACCCATATCCTGTAGTGATGGCCGTTTCACATCAATCTCAACAAGACGGTCTGCCATTGTCTTCATGCGGAATCTGAAAGTGTTATTGCCACATAAGGCTTTCATGAAGTAGTCGGTCATGAACCATGCGATGCCCACGACAAGCCAGATATCTGCCTTGGTGTTCGGGACGATGTTGACTCCAAACCACTGGCTGGCGAGGGAATATACTAGTGTTCTTGTAGTCTCAATTTCAGTGTCGACGATATCCTCGGGATAAAGAAGCCTACTGCTGCATAAGGAGAATGCACAGAGGGGTATGGTATCCTCGACCATGTCGTCAACAAAGCAGACCTTGTAGTTCTCAAAAGGGTACCGACCGAAGTGAAGAACAAAATGGTCCACAGCTGTGACCAAAGCAGCACATGTATTCCTGACCTCTTCTGCACGGCCTGGTAGACAATATCCGTGGACTTTTGCTGCGCTCACTCCGAGCTTGGTATCATCTTCTTCGCTTCTGAATTCTGACCACAAATCGACATGTTCGAAAGGGCCAACAGCAAAACCAATGTGCTTCGCAGCCTTGTTGTTATCAACTTCGAAGGTCATGGTTTTTTTGGTCTCGTCATCTTTGTCGACCACTTCGCCAGTCAAAAACCCAGAACACACAACGGTCATCTCAAGTTGTTTGTCTTCTTCTGTAAGCCCGTAATCGCGTTTTGCAGGCTCCTCCTCACTGAGCTTTCTTTTACGACTGCCATTTAGAGTAGCAATGGTTTTGGGGTGCTGCTGGGTGGCAGTCGGCTGGCGGAATGCATCACCGAGAGTACGAGGGCATGTTATGGATATCTTCCAAGGGTTGCGGCAACCAGGGTCATCGATGCATGGGAATATGGAGCATGCAGTTCCAGGCTCGACAGTGTGACGGGTGTAGACGTGAGGGTAGCGCATGTCGCCTTCATCGACACCAACGAAATGCAGGCCATTATGAACATTCTTCAGTTCGAAAGGAATGCTAATCCTATAACCCTGGACGTTACCATCGCCATGGATAAGCATCTCCTGCTGGTCAGCCTTTGGGGCGTCGCGGTTCTTCTTCTTGACCTCGTCGGCGCTGGGTAGTTTAACCCGGAGCGATCCATCTAGAGGCTGGCAGCACGCCAAATCATGAGCCATCACCGGCACTTCCTTCCGGCGGTGGTGTAGGAGTCGCCCCATACGGCGTTTTCTGAGGAGCCATTGCGGCGCGGACCACTGGTAGGCATCTGGAACCGCGAGCTTGTCGCAGGGGTCGTCGTAGGATGCCTTCGCGGGGCAGTTGGAGACGGTGATGTTCTTGACATCTATTTCGCATTGGCGTGCATCGATGTAGACTTCGGAGATATCAGGCTCGATGGGGACGACGAGGATGTGGGAGCGGCCGCGGACACGCTTGTCGCGGAAATTTATCTCGAGCTCGACATGCTGCTTGAAGACGACGTAGGGGCGTGGCGGAGTGTCGTCGACGGGCAGCTCAACGGGCGCGGGTTCGGGCTCTTCGAGCAGCTCTGGCTCCACGATGCCAGGCATTTCGGCGGCCGTCTCAGTAGCCGCAACAAGATTCGGGCGTCGTGACCATGGGTGATAGCGGCGCGGGAGATACGGGCGGTGATGTTGCTAGTAATAGTGAAGCGAATGGATCTGTGGCAGACCTGGCAAAAGATAGGCGAAGGTAAAGAAAATGATGTCGAGGTTGCGGAGATGTTCAATCTGCCTACTGCCCACTGAGCTAGCAGCGTTGAGATTGGCGACGCGACTGCCAATTGCTACCTGTGCGACCGATGCTGATGCTGCTAGCCTGCAAGCCTGCACGCGGCCCCGGGGTACTTAAGTAGTAAGTTACCACAGTGCTAAATTAGGTATGCAGTTGGGTGCCTGTGGCCCTCATTAGGTGGGGGAGGCACTCGATTACGTAAGGTGACCCCTAAGAGTCGAGGTGAACCTGGGTAATCTGAGTACCTACATCCCCGTGTAAGTAGACAACCTACGGGCTAAAGTTAAACAAAGCTGCCTACGTACGCACCGAAACAGACCTACAGCATTACTACGTACGGTTGATTCAAAAGCCAGGCTGCTTGCCACCATTAAGTTGCGTTGCGAGGGACCCCAGACATAGCCACGAGCGTGAAAAGGTTATTGCGCAAAAGCATAGTTATGTAAGCTCATATAGTTCCCGGCCCCAACCTTAAAACCAAATGCAAATAGGTAGAGTCTGCGTGAATCAAAAGGCTAAGGTAGCGGGACTGTAGTATCTTCCACCTGCTGTAGCAACTGGGAGCGGATATTCATGTGGTGGACGAGACAGAGTAATTGACAAAGCAGCCATCGTGAGGGGTCCATATATGACACTGTTCCCTCGTACTCTTAAGTTATCATTCTTTTTATTGGAACCTCTCCAAAATACCATCTTACGTTAGGCCGAGAATCGTAAACTGTCTTTAACAAAAGCACTACATTTCAAGACTCCGAGCTAATCATGATCCTCACCCTCAAGCGCATTAGCTACTGTAAGTATGTCTGATCTCATCAGGCACCTAACTGGGGTAGAGCTACAACACGGGTTTGAATGGCAAATGAGACACGCAAGCACGATTTCTAGTGTTGAGGCAATACACTACCTGGGTACTGCCTATTTCCCCTAGATTCACATGATAGTCATATGCCCACTCCTGTCCTAGGCCTGTGAATACATGAACTTTGGACATGGCAAAACGGGACGACGAGCAGCGTGTTTGATTCTGGCTTGAAGCTAGATCCAGTCTCCGTAGTATTGCGAACACAACCTGACCAAGGTGGCATACCTTCGAATAGATAGACAAAATTGAGAGAGACTAAAATCAGCAGTGATTTGGTCCCCTTTTTTTCTTCTTTTCCCCTCATGTCTAAAAGTACACCAGAGTTTCATCGTAGGTGTAATGTCGAAAACCTATTAACGGTGTTCCAGGACTCTATCCAGATAGGGTAAAGGTTGGAGTTCATTCCTTAGGTACGACTTCCAAGTAATTGTATCGGGCAAGAGACCCGACCTTACGTGAAAATATGAACATAATCGCGAGCAATCTAAATTCCTGAAGATTTTACTTGCTTCTTGCACGAGCATTCGAGTTGTAGTGTTTCGAATACCTAAGTATGCTACCTTAGTACTAGTACACGCAATGTACAGCCTGTGTCCTGTTACACCAACTTATGCAGCGCAAACAAACAATACCAGTATCTACTACTTCTCATGCCCTGTCCTTGTCCTCTCTCACAAGCAAAGACCACGATAATGCAAAGTATACATCTAGAATAGCAGCTCACTGCTTGCGTTGACGCCTGTCTCGTCTTTTCTGCCTCTCGTGTGCTTTCAGGGTATCTTCATCCAGACAAAATTCTGGCAGCTCAAAATCATACTCACTCAGCTCTGGGACTGGGTGACCCCAGGCGAGAACCGTCCTTCCTCTTCGTCGACCTTGATTCAATGCTGCGTCCCTTTGGTGCCTCTTTTCGAAGAACGAAGTAAATTCGCGGGGCACGGAATCTAGTATGGTGAGAGGTGGCTCGGCTCGAATTCTCCTGGGTGAGGCTGGCGCTGCATACCTGGCTCGTTCCATTGCTTCGTCATGGAGCTGGCGTGCTGCCGCATCAACATCGCTGAACTCGGGAGGCTCGTCCTCACAGGCAACATCCCCGATATCGTTTTCGACGTCCACCATGTCAACGTCGTCCACGCTGCCACTCCCGCCACTGCCGTCGCTGTCACCTACATCGTCTTCTTGTTGGTCCTCATCTTCCTCCTCGTCTGTTTCCTCTGCTAGCGCACGTTCCTTTTCGAGCTTTCGTCTCTTCTCCTCTTGGCTCCATAACCGAAATTTATCCAGTATGGTCTGGCACCCTTTAATAAAATGATCACGAGCAGGCTCGAAACTCTTTCTGCGACTTTCGGTAACCCCATTGACGCCCATTGTTCTCAACCAATCATGACCTTGAAGCTCACCAAGCAGTCGAATGATCTGGTCCTTCTCATGCTGGGCGCGGCCTCTTTCTGTGTTCCGAATCGATTTCTCTAATCTTTCAGCCCTTCTATGCGCAGGTGCAAATTGTGAATCTGGCAACGGGTCTTCTGAGTCGTCACCGCTGTCTACTGTTTTGAGAAAATCGAAGTTGACTAATGGTGAGTTATGTAAATCAGTGAATAGACGGTCACTGTACATTCGCACTGTGGAAGAATGGGGCCGCGTTTCAAAACGACTCGGATGTTGATGTGCAGCAGTGGCAGTAGTCGCTACGGTATCCGATGACTCGTGTTCCGTGTCGAGGACGATGATAGGTGTATCGGCATTAAGGAGGTCTAAATCGGGTAAACGTTGTACATTAGCATAGAGATCCCGTGAGTAGGCAGATGCAGTTTGTGAAGCGCGCGTCAATGCGCTGTGGGTGGCGAGTGGTGGATAGAGCCAATGATACCACAGTACAGTGACACGATAACTCAACGTACGTTGTTCCTTAGCATCGTTCCCAATCACCTCGTCATATTCGGGGAAGTAAGCCGCGAGTTCGCTCTTGAAGCGGGTCGCCTCCTGCGAGCGCAATTTGCGACCAGATGGACCAGTGGCGGAGCTGGTGTCGGCGGTGCTTGGTTGCAAACGGTCGAGTTCGTGGCGAATGCCATTGATAACCTTCTCTTGGCTCCTCGTGAGGCCATGTTGCTTGCCTGGCGCCGTCGTCGTCGTTATTGTGGAAGGCGGAGGCAGAGGTCGTGATGGAAGGGGGGGAGCCGTGGTAGCAGCAGGGACGGCGGTGGGCAGAGGGACAGCAGGGACAGGAGGGAGGGGATTGGTGGCGGTCGGAGACGGCCTCTCGGGTTTATGGGACGACGCGACCTGGACGGGCTGTGTCGCGGAAAGCTGACGTTTCACTAGGACGGGCTTGGAGGGGCCGAGGACTTGGGCAAGCGGTCTCGCAAAAATCTCGACTGCAATGCGTGTCCTCTTGGCCTTCAGAGGGCCGCTCAGGTTGTCGATAGGATCAAGTGGGCGCTTCATACGAGCAGCAGCAGCAGGACGTTGCTGTTGTTGGTGCTGCGTCGGGTGAGCGTGCTTCTGGTTCTGATGCGGGCGCTGGAATCCTTCAGATCGTCGCGATGCGGTGATAGCCATTGGACGTGGCTAGCAGAGTGATCATTGTCATGAGAAATGACAGTGCTTAGATTTTCCCCTTTTGCTCCTGGTCGCATTAATGATTGATTTCCCGATCTCTTCACCTCCGGTCGACGCCAATCGACCTGTAAATTGGGGGTTGCCCGCCGCCTCCTACCTAGGGAGTGCTATAATCCCCACCCAGGAAGTGCGATTCCCCCCATTACTAGGTAGTACTATCTGCTAGTACAGTAAGGTAGATGCCTTAGGTACTACTTATGTAGGTTAGGTAAGTAGTTAGCAGGCATCGCGCTGGTATACTTTGCGTGGGGGTGAGCAACCAATGAGACTGCGAACTGTACGCGGCTTAGAGGGCTACGTAATTACTTCTAGGTGATTTACTACCAGTAGGCACTACCTTAATTCATCTTAATTGCAAGCACGACCATCCTGTATCGTAATGGGGATTTCACCTGGGCAAAGTCTGAACAACACCTATCCAACTTCAAGTTTGCATAAGCGAAAAAGGAACATGGTTGAAATACCGTAATAGATCCCGTACAACGTAACGAACGGAAAGAAAATAGCTACATACCTAGGTAGCCGACCTCCACGAATTTCCAGGCAGCCCGATCGCTGGTTGCGAGCTCTACGTCATGCATTGTGAACACATCGGCCTTGTGGTATGTGATCCTTGTAGCAGCAGATGCGTGTAAAGTACGCATCTGATGTCGGAATAATTCGTTTTGGTAGAGAGCAGTTCCCGTATACAGGACATTAGCTTCGCAACACCTTACCTGCAAATGAAAGCCTCAGGGTTCGACACATTGCCATATCCCTGCCGACACGCGCGCTGACTGGAAGTGGCCCCGACCACATTATAGGGAAATTGGTGGAAATTTCTTGGGTTTGTCTGCGATCTCTCGCTGTCGTGTATATTATTTATTTCGTCCACCAAGTACACGCCTTCGCGTCTGGGTCTCATACCGGATCACATGGTTGTTCCCCGTCCAGTTTCTTCGGCTAGCTCCGCCGGCAACGGCAGCAACTCTGCTTTAGCAAGCCCCTCGTCGAACTCCTAGGCGTGTTCAATGTCAACCAGACGCATACTGCTTCCGGAAGCCCGGTCGACGAGGAAGTTGTACAGATTTACGTCACCATGAATCATCCCCAGGCGATGCAGCCTGAGAAGCAGCGCCTCGCAGTTGGCTAAGTCGTTGACGCAGGCCGGCTCTCCATCAACCTTTTGCAGCAGGAAACCCATGGTTCTGCCGTTCTCGGTCAAATGGCCGAGGAAATTGGGGGCAATGGGAGACTCATTGGGATGTTGGCTATGATAGTGTGCCAGTATCGAGTACGCCCCGGTCCCACGCTCAACCCGGGCTATGTCCCATTTGAAGCATGCGATCTTGGCGATGGCAGGCGCGCCATTATACTGGACCTCGTGTACTCCTGAGCGGAAACGCCTTGTTCTCTCCAAGCTCAACACATCGACGCGCAGTTCATGCCAGGTTGTCTGGATCTCGGGCAGTGGTCCGTGGAGATGGTTGACGTGAGGGAGCCGTCCTCGTCCCGTGAGACGGGGAGTCGGGAAAGTCTGGCAGCCTGGGGACGAGGAGATACGGCCGACGTGTAGTATCGTCGTCGAATACGTCCGAAGAGATTGCGAGGTACTGGACTCTTCGGCCCACCCGGAGACGATAGTACCCATTTTCGTCGTCTATGCATGGAGAGATAATTTCGATGTCTGATTTGGGCAGCATCGTCATGGCAAGTGTAGTAGGTTGCTCTCTGTCGGCCACGATTGCATGTGTTGTGGTCCCAGCAGTTGCGGTTCTGCCAGTTGCGATTTTATACAGCCTGAATGAGAGGGTCTCCCAACACTGGAGTCGAGCCCGTGGCGCGGGTGTCACCTGCAACTCACCAAGGTCGCCCTGATACCCTCATGTTTTGGCTTAAGGCGTAGCTGCTGGCCGAGTAGGTCCTCGGTGAGCTCTGTCATAACCAACTACCTAGTACTGTGATGCGGCCAACAAAGGCGCCTGAGCATGACCAATCAGCCACGTAACTTGGGCAGTGCAAGCCCTCTTGTGTGGGGGTTTGGGACTAACATGTACACCACATGGTATATCACCAACAAATCGCCTAGTCCTACCATATCCCTGTTCTCCTGCATTCCTCGCGCAGAGCCACTGTGTCATATGCAGGCGACCCAGCGCGCCAATTATACATATCCATTTCATCGTTTCGTAGCACCGGACCCAAGCTCTGGGATCAACCCCTTAACCAATTGATGTTTCTGCGTTCATCAGCTGGGAAGAACCATCTCACGTCCGGGAAGCCAGCAGGCAATGCTTCATTGCTTCAAATCCGCATTTTAGTCCTGGGTTTTGTGGTTCATTTGAATCATTCTATGTCGACTCCCGGCTCTCACTCTATACGCTTTTGGAAGTCCGACGATTCTAGTCATATAGAGCCCCAATTTTGATGAACTTGACTTGAAAACAGATAATTCGCACGATTAGCTTCTGAGCCATTCCCGACATTCCCCATTTCTAGCTCCTCCGCGGAAACACACGTATTATATCGTTTACAGTTGCTGGGATTGCTCACTTTTACTGCTCCATACTGGCCCATGAGGCTGACAACAATGTAGCTTCGGGGCGCGGCGCGCCAAATTAGGCTCAAATAGTAAGAGGTAACACATTCGCTTCCTGATAAGTCCAATAACATGAGAAATTTTCCATATTTCGCGTACACAGGGAGCCAGCCTCAGTAAGCGACTCATAATCGCAGGATCCGATGATCCGAAATTGGCTCCCAATGGGGCGCCTAACAATAATCCTAACGATAATGTGAGGAGAGCTTCGAGATGTTCTATGACTATAAAACGTTGCGCAGCAAGAAAGCCTTGCGAGTGGGGGCAATCCACTGATATAGGCTGTCGTTGAAAACTCTTATTGTCAGTAATGTTCGAAGATGTATCTTAGAACCTTAAGTCTTGTTCTTGCCATCACGGCTTCTAAGTCGTCTGGTAGCAGCATTCACCGACCGTACGCGGACCCTCACGAGCTTTCTTACTATCCACTTAACGCAGAATGCACCGAGTATAATAAAATCCCCGTTACGATCACACTTGATAATCTGGTATTCAACATCACGCAGTGGCGAGACGACCATGCTCTTCAAGATTCCCTTACAACCTTCACGGCCCGTCCTTCTACGCATTATCCAGGGATTAAGGACGGGACAACCGTTACGGAGACTTTTACCTATAACATCGCCGCGTCGTGCTGTTGGCCGAAGGGTTTACCAAAGTCTAAAACTGTCATTCTAGCTACACATGGAGTCGGTCTAGCTTGTGCCGACTGGAATTCACCATTCAAGCCAACAGGACACAACTTTGTTCAATATGCTATCAGCAAGGATACTCTGTCTTCTTGTACGATCGTCTAGGAAACGGTGACAAGTAGGCTGTCCCCTTTTCTCCTCCAATGCCCCTTTATGATCTTCTATTCCGATGTACCAGATCATTAACAGTCCTAGACCCTCCGGGTATAAGAATCAGTCCAGAATGCAACGTGAGGTGCTCAAGGAGTTAGCGACCTTAGTTAGATCTGGCCAGCATACGGGAAATTATGGCTCCTGACAAAGTTGTAGCAATGGGCCCCGCTCCCGGTGCCTATATAGCATACTACACGATGGCTGCGCACCCGGGCCTCTTTGGCGCTGCGGTTTTAACAGGCGTTAACTATAATACAAGTGTGATCAACACATATCGCCTTGTCTGGTCCTTCGTCCCTCGCGTTGCCTCATTGCAGAATGCTCACAAATTCAGCGAGCTTGATACCGGATACGTAACTTAAGTCGACAGAATCGCGAATATTAATACGTAAGTTGCGGGCTTCGTCGATAAAAGACAGATTGCTTCGTGCTGACGTTACCTTAGATATTTCAAGTATCCGTACTACGATGTGGACTTGGCCCTCTCATTAGAGAGATCACGAATCCGTTCACTTTTACCGAATTCGAGACACTCATTGATGGCGATCTGGATGCCAGCAGCTTCACTGGCCCTGTGCTGGCAAGTGACTCATAGCCCGATCTTGTATTTGGGCTGGGCTCTTACGTCTGCTTCAAATTGAATTGGGAACTGACAGGCATCTAACTAGGCTATGGCTGGCAAGAACGACTACGTAGTATGTGACGGCGAGTGCGAGGGTATCTTCGACGTCGCCGCGCGGGCAGTGTTCAAAAATGCAAAGCCGGTCCTGCCGTACCTCCACCCTCATTCACGTCACAACATCAACTTCCACCGTAACGCCGGCGCTGCCCTTAGCGTCATTGCTGACTTCCTCGGCGTTCATCTCTAATCGGCAGTCTCTTTGAATTGATGGAGAGCACCGGTATTTCACCCCTGGGGAACGGGTGCGTTGACGCGATAATGAATAGAGGTACTACATGTATTGCCTGGTACCAACCTATGTAGGCAATCAAGTAACGCCCTACAATATTGAAGTTTAGATGTCTCCGTTGTATTTCCGAGGCCGTAGAATAGCCCTTCGATCTTGTGCCGTCTTACTCTTGCGCACATTTCGTGAACTAAGATAAACAAAGAGTGAGTTTCACAACTCAGTGTATCAATCTATTCGACTCAAGATTCGAAGAATACCTGGGTAACTGATATAATGTTCTACCACGCATACACTTAGGTATAGTCGGACGTATTATCAGTTCATATAGTTGGTATCAAGTTCTAGGAATCAGTCTCCCCAACAGCGGTAGGTAGGTGCCTACTTACCTTGCAACAGATGCCGACAGCCGGTGGCAATGCTCAAATTACGTCATTTTGACTTTGAATTGGCGGCTTTCTTTCCATACCTAAGTCTTGCATTTTTAACACAAGTCGCTTGCCTATAGGGCGGACACGGCGGCGGCCTTGGGTACTAGGTATATTGCAAACAACATAAGGGGCTCTTGCTACCTTACGCCGATTCCTGATTTGGGTGGCACGGAGGAGGTATGATGGCTTTTGTATAGTCTCTGCCAAGACATCCCCAAGCCCACCCCAACTCCAGCTTCAACATCGTTACAGCAGGCTTAAGGGTATTTATTCACGACACTATATACCTAGGTAGTTTTCTTTCCAAAAATGGACGATCCACAAGATTCCACCTCGAAAGGATATACAGATATGCCATCGGGGGTTGGCTTAATTTATCCCAGAACCCCTTCCCCAACAGATCAAACCCCACCACCACAGCAGTTCATAGAGCCCAGACAATCGGATAAAAAACCTCGACCGTTCATAAGTAGAAGCAACACACCGCAGTCCGCCAACTCACAAGCCAAACCAACGGCATCGCCTCACCAACAGTATCTGGACTCCCTACAGCCACCATCGGACCAGCATTTTGGCCGGTTGTGTAGCCTCCAAGAAGCCCGCGAGAAGGAGCATAAACGCCGAGACAACGACCTGCGGCGCCAGGGAAAGAGTACTGCGCGTAAAAGCATGGAAGCCCGGCGCGACTTCATGATGAGCAAGGCCTTGGCAGAGGAGGAAGGGGAGGGGCCGAAAGAAGCGGCTCAGAGCCGTCGTACACATCAATCATCAGACCCCCAACTACAGGCTAACAGCACCAGTGACGACCCCGACGGTGGGGGTGCAGGTGAGGATGAAGACTCCGAAGTCTTAAGTGCTAAAGCGGCCACAGTCATCCAGCGCACTTATCGTGGCTATCGCGTGCGCCGGGAGATGAAAGGGTTAGGTCTGGACGCGAGCACGAGGTGGACACACGCAATCCGAGATGCGCAGTGGAAAGAACTAACGAAACCTCGGGCGAGGGAAGATCATGCTCTTAGTGCGGAAGCCGAAGGTGCAAATAGGAATAGCGCAAGCAGATCAAACGCGCGCCGGAATTGGATGAAAGTGGTTACGATCGCGCGGCGAGCCGGTGGTGATGAGGATTCGGATCATTCCTTCTCGAGCGATTCGTCGTCGTCGTCCCTCGACAGCGGTGAATGGGCGCAGATGGATCCCGCAGCGCGCGAGGCGGCGCGGCGGAAAGAGGAAAAAGCACAGGCAAAACGGCGAAAACACGCACGCATGATGGGACTGCAGTATTTTCTCGAAATGGTCGATCTCAAGCACCGGTATGGCTCGAACCTGAGGACGTATCACGAGGAGTGGAAGCGATCGGAAACCAAGGAAAACTTCTTCTACTGGCTGGATTACGGCGAGGGCAGGAATTTGGAGTTGGCAACATGCCCTCGGGAGAGGCTAGATCGTGAATGTGTGCGGTATCTGAACCGCGAGGAGAGACAACATTACTTGGTCAAAGTTGATGATGAGGGCCGGCTCGTATGGGCGAAGAATGGAATCCGCATAGATACTACTGAAGAGTGGAAAGACAGTATACATGGTATCGTACCGTTGGGTGACCCCACACCGGCTTTCTCTCCCGAAGTAGAGAGACATTTGCAGGACAGAGCACACCAGGATTCAGATCGCCATCATCACCCCCAAGGCCGTTCTGGTTCACGGCCCAGGTCTTCAGCCTCCTCGTCACGCTCATCACGAGAATCCGAGCTCGAAGCCGCCAGGGCCGCAAAATACGCCAACACGGATCTCGACAACGCAAAAGGCGTCAAGAAGATCAAGCATGTGTCCGCTGCGACCATCTTCAACAAGCTGCTTCGCAAATCAGTGCGTAAGAACACATGGATCTTCGTGGCAGACACCTCGTTCCGACTATACGTGGGAATCAAGGCGAGCGGTGCGTTCCAGCATAGCTCATTCCTGCAAGGGTCACGGATCTCGGCCGCGGGACTGATCAAGGTCAAGAATGGCAGATTATCCAGTCTCTCGCCCCTCTCGGGACACTACCGCCCACCCGCCTCCAACTTCCGCGCCTTTGTGCATAGTCTGAAGGACGAGGGCGCTGACATGTCGCACGTCAGCATCAGTCGCAGCTATGCTGTGTTAGTGGGACTCGAGATGTACGTCAAGACACGGCGCAAGGGGAAGGAGGCGCTAAGGAGAATGAGTCTGAAAAAGACGAAGGTTTTCAGCCCCGAGGAGGCGAAGAGAATGGAAGAAGAGGCGTGGAACAAAAGCCAGAGCGCGGCGAAGGAGAGACGTGTGCTCCAAAAAGAACGTGAGCTGGAGGAGAGGAAACGCGAGGAGAACAAGGCGAGCGTCAAGATTTTGCAGAAGTTGGGTATACAGCCGAGGACAGCAACCGCACGGAAGGATGAGGATTCCGAGGGTCTTCAGCAGGACGATGAGGAACAGATGATATGATAGCGAGGCGTTCATGGGCGTTATAACGTTTGAATAGGTTTGAAGGGTACGGCATGGCATTAGCATGGCATTTAGGTACGGTCTACTAGTCGGCGCGCTATCTCCTGGGTGGTGGGCGTTATTTGATATCCTGGGAATGAGTGGTGGGCCAGTCTGGTTGTTGTATATCAACGTGATTGTGTGTTAGTCAGTCACGATTGGTATGCTTATCCTCTTTTGATAGAAGCCTGTGTGAATCAGGTTCTTGTCGGCTGCTGTTCTACAAGCTCTGAATCTTAGGTCTCTAAGATAATGCATCGATATCTGTCAAAACCGCTATTGACAGCCTGACAATTAATGCCAACATGGTGTTGACCTCATTACTAAAACCTGCCATATACAGCCGTGCTGCATGACCTGGCTCTTCTGTCGTAGAATACTGGCACGCACTTGCACCACTTCCCTATATCTTGGGCAACGTCTTTGTCCTGTCTGTTCAAAACTGTCGATTTACAACAGTCAAATTGCGATCAAGGGAAGTCGAATGGTAGAATCAAGCCTGGGTTTCCAGTGATATATAGCAACCGCTAAAAATCACTTGACGACCTACATCTTTTCCGTGCTTACATAACTCAGAATTTAATCTACCTACACTGCCTTGTAGGATCCCCAATGTCTGCTTAACCAATGGCGGCCACATGTTGCGTCACCAAGCAAGTCCAGTCGCTGCTACCTGTATAAATGGTATTTCCATCGTTGTGCGTTTGGCCGGTACTGAGGGTCACGCCCAGCTGCCAGAACAGATCGCCAGATATCCCTGAGGAAGAGAGTGAGGTTTTCTGCCATGGGGACTCGACTGTGCAATGATTTGATGTCACGCCGTCTGACGGGATTCGTTAGCTTGACTGACCAAATACTTCGTACGATGGGGCCAGAAAGACTCGAGGGCCGAGGCGTCGAAAACGGAGCACGTGAAGACAATATACTCACACTCCTCAAACAAGCACGGTTTTCCAGCGGCCTTGCATGCCGCAGCATGGGCGGTGATCCACTTCGTTCCCCAGTCGTTTGTCGTACCCCACGACTCGGGGTAGAGGTGGAAGGTTCCGAAATCGAGCGTGGGGATCTTCAGGTTGGCCTCGAAGTCCACGCCCTCGGAGTACTGGAACGGGTAGCTCCCGTCGGTGCCGGTCGCGAGCCCGAAGCCCTCGTCGCCGAGCGTGACCATGTGCCTCGCGTCGAGCGATTTGACGTACGCGGACGTCTCGGTCGCCCACTTCGTGACGACGGACGTCGCGCACCCCTTGCAGCGCGGCTCGTTGGCCAGCTCCCACGCGAACACGGCGGGCGACGAGGCGTAGCGCGAGACCACGGCCTTGATGTACGCCCTGTATTGCGTCTGTGCTGCGGTGTTCGTATACCAGCTCGTTGTCGAGCCGCCGAAGGCGGAGACGTACTATCGTCGATTAGCGTCAGTTGATAACTCTACCACGGCATCCCGTTTCCCGCTTGCCGCACTCTCACATGCTCCTTCATGAAAATCGCCGTGCTGAAGAGGGGCCGTATCGTCAGAACAGAGGAGAGCGTTACTCACAGCGGGGATGCCACCGTAGTCGCTCCAGTTGTTCACGAAGTTGATAATCAACTTAATACCCCTCTTCTCGGCGGCCGAGACGACGTAATCCAGGCGTTGAAGTCCGTCGGCACCTGTGTTGATCGTAGATCCGCTGGCCGACAGTTTCTGGAACCACACAGTGCCCTGGCCTGGGGTAGATGTGACGTCGTTGAATCCCCAGACGCGCAGGATCTTTAGGCCGGCATTCTTTAGCTCGTCGAGGGTCTTGTCGATATCAGCGTTGTTGGTTAGGAATCCGATCCAGTATGAGTTTGTGCCGGCGAAATAACCCGTCTTGCCGTCGATTTGGAACTTAAGGAGCAGAAATCAGTATCATCAGTCGAACGCACGTGCTACAATGGGGAGTCCTTTTCAATTGCCCGAGCAACTCACATTCAGACCATTGGTGGATGAGAATGTCGTGGGGGCAGGAGTTCCCCCTGCTGTCGTGGTAGTCTTTGTTGTCGTCGTCGTCGCCCTAGTCGTGGTGCTCAAGGTCGTTGATCCAGCACCTGAGTTGTCTAGTCAGCGGCATCCCAAACCCTCCCTACTATATTCTGCAGCATTTTATCCACCTCATCAATCGCCAATAGAACGTGGAAATATGGGACATCCATACCAGGTACGCACTGGGAATAATACTCATTTGAGTACTGGCAGTGGGCGCCAGTGACGCATGTTGTCTCTCCGGTCCAGCTTATGCCACCGCACTGGCCCCAGAGAGCAACGTCGGCCGAGACGATGCTGGTGAGGGCAACGAGCCCGGCAATGACAGTCTTCATATTGAGCGACTTTAGCTTCATAAGAAGCTTAGTCACTCAATGGGCAAGCTTAAGAATTCGATTCTTCGATGTGAGGAAGCGCTGTGTTAAGGTCTACATTATTAAAGGTTGAGGACGCGGGTAGTTAAATATTTCTATACAGCCATGGAGACCACTGAGGAATATCAGCCTCAAGATGGACGATGTAACGTATTGCTTAAAGCTAGGGACTTATACTTCCGTAGATCACTCTTTCGATTGGGACTGGTGGATGTTGAGTCTTGACCGCGGACAATCGAGCTCCACGAGTACACATGCGGTCAACTAGGGGTCTAGACTCGCTCCACGTTCCAAATCTCCACGTCTCTATCCTCCATTGCCCTTAATTAGAAGCTTTTGGCTGTTTCCCAGAGACGCACTAAGCCATGGACGTCGCGCGGCCAAATTCGCCCAGTCAAGTTCCCCAACAACGAAGCTGGGGTTGAGATTTGGAGAATCTCAGAATCTCGGCATCATTTTTTGGGAAGAATACTTGAACGGGTATCATACCTACCTACCTACAATGGCGTTCGCAAAGACAACAAAATTACAGCGACAGGCTTTCTCAGATCGGCTAGAAGCGCTTTTTTTCTTTTTTTTTCTTTCAATGATTCATTGCTTGTACTTTCAGAGAACCCTTTTAGGGTCTCTTAACTCCACTCCCAGCTTGGAGAGCATGATACCAACCCAATTCGGAGGAGATGAAGTCGGCGTGAAGTCTTCCGAGACCCCGATTCAACGACAGCGGGATCGAAATACCCCGTATGGACGTGTCTGTCATGCACTAACATAGGTGTGAGCACGCGAAACACGTGATTGCTAAGGTTGACTATACGGGCCAAACTTAGGTACCTACTTCCGAGCCAGGCCGGGTCGACATAATTCCCATTCAAAATCTTGGTGGAGCGGACATATATAGGGTGGTACAGCCCGCCAGTAGCTATAAGATAATAATTTCTTAAGATTTCCCTTGCAAGTAGAATATTGATTAAAACATATTTTTACCGTGTCTACGCATGACGGGTAGACTGTGACTCGTGGTCTTCAAGATTAGGTTCACCTGTCGAGGGTGCCTCATTCTTCGGCGAGTTTTCCGCCATATGCGGCTTCTCGATAATTTCGGTGTCGTTAGAAGGAGTACCAACGTCGTGGATATATAAGCGCATGACCTTCGGCCCCGGGTAATGGCGTGTGGCATGTACCAGCCACCAAATCACCGATATCGCAATAGTACCGACAAGAATCACGCTATTGTAGTTCATCGATTCGACAGTAGTAGGAAGAGAGTATGCTGTGGTAATTATGCAGTTAGCATGAGATAACACCTTCGCTTTCTGTGGCTAGTGCGCCTTACGGAAAAAGAAGAATATATCGAATAGTACGATAAGCAATACTGCTATCAAGTTGATAGCGTTGCCCAGCTTCCCAAGGTGGAAAGGACCGGCAGGAAAGTATTTCCGGCCAGTGAGCACATTCGCAGTGAAAGGTATAGCATATGAGACTGTGGTGAGGACGATGAACGAGCCTGTTAAAGCCAAGAAGGCGCTTGAGCTTCCGAGTGGTATGGCGCCTAGCCCAGTGGCGAAGATACAGACGAATATTGTAGATTCGATGGGGCAACTCAATGATTCATTAACTCTGCCAAAGAATGGTGAGAATGGAACTGCATTGTCTCGAGCAAGTGCCCAATATGTCCGCGAATTCGTGAGCACGGTTCCAACCAAACAGCACAAACTGGTGAGAAGCAAGATGAAAAGGAGACCAAATGTCGCGGGGGGGCTCTGAGTTGCCTGCTGATAGATTCCGGCGAGAGGGTACTGCGGCAATCATAGTCAGCTATTGCCATTTTGTGCTTGAATCGTGAAATTTTCGGAGGCTTCGGGACACAATTCAGCCCGGAGAGGTTCTCTATAATCCAAAAGTTGGACGAGCAGGAAGGAAATGGCTTCGAGAATTCCTTACTGTGTTGATACCGCCTTGCAACTGTGATATGTCCGTAATAGCGTAGCCAAGAGCGATAGCGAAGACAAACGCATACAGGAATCCAAGACCAATCTGCATCCCAATAGCTTTCGGTAAATCTCTCTTGGGGTTGGGGAGTTCCTCGGCGATGTGCGTAATGGCATCGGGCGTGCCAATGGTAAAGGCGCCGTTCAACACCCCCAGTAGAAAGGCCACGCCGCCTTGCCAGCCAGTCAAATTGTTTTCATCAAAGGAGCCCCAGACGAAGTGATTGGAGGCGTGAGTCTTCGGCATGGCTGCAATGACTATGATAGTGATTACGCCGCCGACGATAACGAAGAACATGCCGAGAGTCTGAGTGTAGGGTACTAACCTATTGGCAAAGATAATAAATAGAGTCGATAGCCAGAGCAGTGCAACGTATGCGACGTAGACATGCCATGCCTGGGAGACATATGTCTCCTGATGATATGTCGCGTACAATTGTACGAGAATATTGGCCGTGATCTGTACCAAAGACGCCAAATCAAACATCCACCCATAAAAGTTGATCCAACCCGTAAAAAATCCCAACATCCGGCCCCATTTAGGGCCTCCAGCAATGGTCGCCCAATGATAGACGCCGCCAGCAGTTGGAACTGATGAGGCAAGCTAGAAATGCAATCAGTACGGCAACATGTAGTTTGAGTTGACGCGGATGGTTCGTCGAAAACCAAGCGAATGAGCGTCGGCAATGAACCCAACGCACCTCAGCTAGACTCAGGCCAATGAACGAGTACCAGAAGAGCGCGACAATTAAGCCGTATATAAGACCAGGCGGGCCGCCATTAACTATCGGAGCTCCAACGTAAGTGATGATAATCCAACCTCACGAGCGACGCTATCATGGTTGAGACCAAGGAGTCACTTACGGATGGAGACCGAGATCGAGGACCCCAGGGCAGCCCAAGCGTTATCAACCGTGAGTGCAATGCCGACGATTCCCCAAAAGCCATACTGGCGTTTTAGTTGGTCTTTGTACCCGGCAGCATTGACCACGACACCGCCGTCGACCGCGGCGACAGTCTCGATATCTACTCCCGGGAGTTCCGGCTGGTCTTGGGAATCATACCGTTTCTCGTCCTTGCTAGTCACAACCATAGTCGCGCGACTTATCGTTGTGCAATGGTAGGAATAAGCAAGGATATATATGTGGCAGCTGCCGTAAGTTTGTTCTCATACACGGTAGTATCGAGAATGTGTAGAAGAAATTCTGCGAAAATACCGTAGCCCGGATATAACAATGCAATCAGACGCTGATAGAGAGAGATATGGAAATAGCTTGGAAATGACTATTATCATTAACTGAGTTGCGAACATATAACACAACCCGATACGGAGACCTCAGCGCAAGGGCCGCTTGTACCGTTGTCACAGGACGATTGTAGGATGTGCTGGCCGTCTGGGTGGTCGTCCGGAGTACATTTTCCACACCCTTGCACATCAGCCACTGACATGAGCGAGCATACCACAAGTTCACCCTGGCTGGTTTCACGACAAATCCCAGTGCATAGCTCATTTCTTATCTGATGAGCATCTCTACCATGTAGATATCATATCAACTAGGAAAGTGAGGAGATGGATGAGCATCGAATTGTCGTTTGGGGCTTCTGCGGTTCTCCGTTCTCATTGGTGCCCAAGGTTGCTTATCATTCATGCGAGTGGGGGGGGCTTCTAGGGTTCAGCGTCTGTGCTGTGAAGTGCTGACAATGGTGTTGAATACTTTATCACAACTAGCCTGCTGGAAGTTTGCTGTCGATGGGCGTTGGACCGTGGCTGAATTATGCGTCCTTGGCACCGCATGCCTGCAGAACCCCCATGCTCTCCTCTGGACTTAATGGAGACGAGACGAGTTGACCATGTGCGCGTGAGCATATTGAGATAAGAATGTGTGGCTAAACATGTATTCCCGCGACTATCCTGGAGCCTTGATGCTGGTTCCGGTCGTTTACTGGGTTGTCTCTGTACACTCAAGCTACAACGGTTACCCTCGGAAAACTAGCTACTTACTGTCGAGTTTTCTCGTCCGGGTTGCTCTCTGTGAGACATCTCGCAATAACCCGGTTGGTAAGTGGTCACGCTATGCATATAAGCTGTTTACATGCCCCGACTCCAGCTTTGTTGGCTGCAATTACAGATACCGTACATAAGGTTACATCGCTGAGTACATACTGTGCTTTGGAAGCTACCAATAAGCCGGAGGTTTGCCGTGTCCATCCCGACTCCTCTGGAAATATGTTACTGGTTTCGAATCATCTCATACGTAGCTTCACCTCGGCCACTGATAATCGAGGGACATGAAAAATGATAATTGGCTAGCAATAATGCACGTTACAGCCCTAAGCTGGTCGGAAACATTGCATTAATAACCCTAACCAGCCCCTGGAACCCATACTTACAATGGATCGAATAGCGTTAGTTAGATCTTCCCGAGAGACGGGAAGTAGGTGCAGCATCGTTGATCTTAATAGGGCGAAGCCTGGCGTGTGGCTGCATTCTATGTTCAACTCTGACTTCAGGACATTTGTTGCTGATTGCTTTCACCATACCAAGTCACTATCAAATAAATACAAACAAGCCGTTATGGCGTACCGTTAAGAATAAATATAGTATATAGCTGTTTCAGTCATGTGTGCTAGGCGGCTGCTCTACTCTAGCATTCGAACATGGTATCCTAGGGGCTTGTCCTTAACGTAGGTATTCTCAAGATGCAGTCGTTTCCGCCTGAGTAGCATCGGTATTCTCTTCGGGGTTTTCAATGTAGGGTGGAGGATCCAAAGGAGCGTCATTTTTCTCGGTCCAGACTTGCGCGAGCTCCTTTTCTATCTCTTCACGACGCTGCTTCCATTGTTCCACTTGTGATAGCCGTTCGCGAAGTTCTTGTAGCTCTCGCTCGACTTGCATCTTTTCGCGTTCGGTTCCAATACGCTCAAACTCCCATTCGTCACCATTGTCGCCTAGACCGAGGGCAAGGTTGAAGGTGTGGTACTTCTTGAGAGAGGCTCGGGTTGATATAGTGACCAAGGCTACAAGCTGTTAGTTTCTCATATCAAGAATACGTTTAGCACGAAACTTACTTATGCCCTTCTCTTTACAGGTTTCGTATAAGAGTCCTTCCACATCGCTAGATACTGCGCTTGTCCCTTCATCGATGATGGCATATTGAGGCTCGTGGTAGAGCAATCGTGCGATACCGACTCTCTGCTTCTCGCCACCGCTAAGCACATCTTTCCATTCTTTCCGCGTATCCCATCCGCCCTCGCGGTCAGGTAAGTACCCAAGCTTGGCTGCATCAAGCGCTCGTTTCAGATCATCCTCACTCTTGCGCTTAAGCCGCATGTCAAGCTCTCCATCCGGATAGCTGACCTGGTCACGAAGGGTACCAATACTCAGATACGGTCGCTGAGGTAGAAACATGATACCATCCTCACCAATTGATTTCGGTCGACTGATTAATCCACGGTATACCGGCCAGAGCCCTGCGAGGACTCTTGCGATAGCACTCTTGCCAATGCCGTTAGGACCTGAAATCAATAAGTGTTCCCCTCGGCGGACGATTAGAGAGAGAGACTCCAGCAGTTCGTCACCTCCTTGGGGCCAAAGTCCTGGCGCAACGATAGGCACGTGCTCAAGTCGAACGCCATCGAATCCTCTTTGAATGGTTCCTTGAACATCGGATAGTGAATAGAGCTCATTACCACTGGCGCGGGGGAAGTACGCATTGGCATGTGCCCGATGGAGAGTAGAGATGAGGGTGTACACACGACTTGTGTATCCAGCCAACTCGGCCAGATCCTTGATAGAATACATCATTCGACCACCAGCATCCGCGAGGGAGAGCATGAGGCGTTTGTTGGTGATGAAATCCTTCATACGATTCCGCTCGCGGCCGCCTTTCTCGGCATTTTCAAGCATCTCCATCGCTCCCCCTAGCCCACCCCAAGCTGGGAGAAAGACTGGGAGAGATGATAAGAGGTACCCATACGCACTCCAGCTATACTTCAAAATAAAATCCTCAAGGATATTATAGCGGATCTTGAGCATGTATATGCCCTCCATCCAATTCTTCAACGATTTGAACTCCTTATTGAGGAATGTCTTCTCCATTTCAGCTCCACCATAAAACGCAACTTCCTCGGCATTGGCTATCAAACGAGCGTGCAAACCTCTGAAGTCGCCTTCTTTGCGACCTTCTACTGCCTTCAACTTCCCAAAGGGTGGAGACATCCTTCGGAGGATGCTTGCCGTAAGGAAGTAATTGCTCAGAAGACCAGTCAGGGCCAAGGGGCCTAGAGAGCGATACAGCTGGTAATTGAAAACACAGAGATCCACGAACGGTTTACCGAGCGATGAATACAAGTTTGCGGCTGACGCACAGAAAAGAGTGAGATCTTGGGTAATAAATTGATCAGCACCTTGACCGACCCCGCCGTCTAAGTTAGATAATTTGTAGTAGTTTAGGTTTTCGTTGAGGTATAAGTCGTGAATATATCGTGTTAGTCGGGTGCGGAATGCAATCGATACCTTGGATTCGAGAAATTTGATCATTGAATTGGTATAAGCCGCAAAACCACCAAGTCCACACCACTGTATATTAGATTTAGTAAAAGAGAGATAAAGGGCACGAGGGATGACGCGATTAGCTGACCTTGGCTATTCCCCAGAGAAACAGTCGACCATTACCTGCGACTAAATCACGAACAAGCTCACCATCAAGACGCGCCACCACAAGCGAAAGGTATGTGCGCAGCATCAGGAACACGCCATGACTAACCAGCAGCCCAGCCTCTTTACTCGTCCACCGAGGAATCATGATGCTCATCAGGCTCAAGAACTGATGAAGGAACGCGAGGTTCAAGCCAGGTTTTGTTTGTGCCGAAGGGACGGTTCCATCACCGAGCCCGGAAACCTTGGGCGGGTTTAGGAAGAGGCGTCGATGCGCCTCGAAGGTCAACGGCTTTGTCCGGTGAATAACGACTTTGGAGGTGCCATCCTTATAAGGAACGTATATCGTCCGCGAACCATCTTTCCCCAATAACCAGGAGTTGGTGCGCACAAGCTTGCGACCCTGTTCCTTTTCTTGTTTTCTCCGTTTCCACCACCTCCGACTCCCTTCGGCGCCAAGGACGATAGACAAAGCCAAGGCAAGGGTAGCGACAAGTTTTGTTCGGCGCGTGGTCCTCCGAAGGCGATCTTTCACGAGGTTCTTGTACTTGTCGATGAAGGCCACAAGGATGTCTTCGGACGCCGAATGGCGAAGGGTAGACTGCACCGCCATACTGGCTGGCGCGTGACGTCAATTAGCAGAGGTCCGGCAAGAGAAGCGACGTAGCCATTGGCAGTGTGAAGCCTGGCATAATTATCGAGGCATAGGATGAAAGGTTGGAGTTGTGTCGCAATCGGTTGGTGTAGGGGCTGTCGGAAGAGGAGTTGGGGAGGAATGGAACGAGATGATCAAGATCTAGGATGCGCATCATAGCAGCGACCATCTTCCCATGTGATCGATCACCTCGGTACACTAGAAGCTCCTTATGCCGTCAAGAAGCAGAGCTCCAGCCACAGTACCCCAAGCCAGAGCCCCAAACTTCCAATCCAACGGTGGAGCTTTAAGAGGGGTGGAGCATGGAAGGCAGTTCAGCCACCAGGGCACTTGTGGCTGGGTTTTCTTTCCGCTCCTTATTTCCGATTTGCATGTGCTTTTTCCCCAGACACGTGCACCCCCAGACCGTGTTAGCGCAAGTCTGGGCTTAAAACATGGTGCTCTCCAGTATCGAAGGCTTTGTTGGAGTACCCAGTGTAGGTAGGCTTAATTAGCGATTCGTGCTTACGGTATATCTTGCAACTGAGGAAATATTCTACTCCATAGTCATCTTCTTTCGTTATTCGACCACAATTTGTGTCAAGGTTGCCTATTGCCCAATTTGCTCGAGCTTCACATTCACAGATGAAGACGTGATGCGCTTGGAAGACGGCATCATGCTATAGAATAAGTAGCTACATATTCTGTGTTCTATTCGATACCTACCTACCTACCTACCTACCTACTTTATCCAATTTGGACCACGGCAAAACAGTAGGCATCTGGTGAAAAAGAACCCTGGGGCATGCATTGAATTTCCAAGACCTCCTCCACATCAGAGTCGTCCCAAGTGCTGTTGGGACTAGGATGGCTTCTGCATGGCACACTAAGTACAGTACGCTACACTAGCCCAGGCTCCGTCCCAAGCGGTCACCGGCGGCCAGTCCCACGGCTCGCCGTCACCGTCCTGCACGGCTAAGCGCCCACCTTGGTGGGCCGGACCAATAGGAGAGAAGAGCCACATTGTCTGCGTCTTAGTGTACTCGCCAGCTTGTGAGCTGCATTGTGGTGGATCTGTGCAGGGGCCAAATTCCTTGCTTGTTCCTGTCCCGTTCAGCTTTAAGGCCAGTCACGGCTTGTTGGTGGCTGCCGCCGTGTGCACCGTAGGTACCTAGTGTACGAGAGATATCACGTCCCTTTCCTACCTGTGCGGTACTGAATATTTAGGTAGTTTGTGTTGTGGACGGATAACCTCGATGTCTTGACCATATAATGTATCGGTAAAGTTCAAGTGCTTATCAAATGAAATGATATTGGTCATATTGATAGTGTCAACAACTGACCGAAGTACACTATACCATCGGCACACAGAGGTAGGCCGTGGGCCCCTATTATCCAGGGTGCCTATACTAGGTAATACCTAACATTTAAACATTGCACAATACTACATAGTACTCGGCATCGTCCGATTATGTCGGAAGACAGTCAAAAATGAGCAGAGATATCTGGCCGGACAGGTACAGGTGGTGATTGTGATGTAGCCTCTGAAATGAATTCAGCCACGAGGTTGTACAGCTGAGCAATACAGTACGTATGGTGGGTGAATGAATAAAAGGTTAAGGTACTATGTACCCAAGCTTACCTGAGGTACTGGGGTTGATTGAGATGAGGTGCTGGCTGGAGATTACAAGAGCTTTAAAATGTGGACACGGCCTCCTCGGTAATGAAAAGGTAGGGAACGAAGAATTTGATATTTTACGATAGCATGGTGGGGTGCATCAGGTGCAACACACTAACAATTCATAGCAGGATCCAGTATCCCTTCCAGAGCTAACCCTGGCGTCGCATGCTAGCCCCCTACAGCGGCATGGTTTGTGAGCAGTCTAACTGCTCGAGGCACTGATTCGGCGCCCCTAACCTGTTCCCAAACCCCCAATCACATCTGGGCCCCAGCGGACCTTCACTTCATTTAGGTACTTAGCAGATTAGGTAGGGGCGCTAGCGGCTTGCCAGCGGCGGCCTTTTCCCTGACCTGCTCGAGCCTCCTTCCCCATCCCGTCCCCAGCCTTTTGCAGCAGGCAAAGACCTCCTTTCGCGTCTACATTCAATCATCGCCGTTTTCCTCGGATCGCGAGAGATTCCGTCGCATCGCTGGGGCTTTTCGCATCTCCGCCTCGGTCCAATATTTCCACGCGGCCAACGGGGCTATTGACCGCAGTCTTGGGCGGTTGGGTAGCCAAGGTGCGTATGAGAACATATATGATATCTACTTGTCGGACCTTGGTTTTGTGGATTTGTGAGGGAAGGCCCGTTGCTGTCGCTCTTGCGTGCGACCGTCCGGCAGGCTTGTAGTGTGTTGGTTGTTGAACAAGCCTGTTTCAATCATGTTCGCGCATCTCCATCCAACTACGATCAAGCCATCGTAGACGCAACTCCACCCGCTTCTTCCACATATTCTTGATGCTGTTGCCACGTCTATCAAACCCAAGTGCTACCAAGCATGCTTACCTTTCTATACACCTCTCTTAATTGATAATGCGACAAGACATCGGAAGCTAATTCGCGGTTTCTAGCACGAGACACCCTGCGCTCAGCGAACCTGCGCCTCCTGTCCCCGCAGAGAATGTCCCGAGGTGCTCAACAGAACAGTCAGACAGCGCAGCGAGTTTCTTACGAGAAGGCTATGTTGCAGCCCGAGGACAGCTCCAGCCCAAAGAGTCGAGGCTATCTGAACACATCGTCCCGCCCGTCATCGCAGAAGATAGAGCCGTCATCAACCTCCACGGGACTCACCAGTACTCCTGCGAGCGAATCCCGACACAGTACTAGCCGACACTCTAGAGAGTCTAGAAACAGTATGTTGGGCCGACATCGAAACGGTAGCGCTTCTACCCACCGCTCAGCCGTGGCAACAAACCCCACAGATACGCCCGGCTCGTCACAGCCGAACTCCCCAGCTGGAGTCCCGCAAAGGCGGAAGAAGGGTGGTCTTCTTTCTCTACTGGGTTGCTGTGGCGTGCCGGATAATGCTAACACCGCCGACGGCGGAGAGGAGCTCGCTCCTCACAAACTGGATAAGGTTCCTCAGCGGCCGTTGACATCCAGTAGGAGGACCATAACCCCATCGGAACAAACAGGTGGCAGTAAATCACAGGTTTACGAGAAGGAGAAGGATTCCCAAGTCCAGGGTAGGAACTCGGTTCAAGAAACCGCAAAATCTGGAAACCGTGCCTCGCTATCTACAGCAACAGATCAGCTAGGTGTTAGTGAACGAGAGGGCGAACCCAAACAACCTACCCTTGTGGTTGCGCCTGGCCCAAGCATCACGGTTAATCCTCCGCTACCGGAGATCCATGACACTGACGTATTGAGAGAAGAGGCTGCGGATTCGAAAGATGAAGATGGCGATTCGGAAATGCCCGATGCCGATTCCGATGCATCTCCACAAATGAAGCTTCCGGTGGTCGCTACCGAGGACAGTTCTCCAAAAACAGTTCCTCCACCACCCCCTCCGCCGATAACAAATCAAGAACCAATTGCAGTTGAAGAAGAAAAGGTTGCAGCGGCGGAGCAAGCGCAACAACAAAAATTCCTTTTGCCTCCTATCGAATCACGCTTCAAGGGTCGTAAATGTCTTGTCTTAGATCTTGATGAGACCTTGGTCCACAGTTCCTTTAAAGTGAGTCGGCGTATCCACACGAAGCCCTGTCTAGAAACTAATAATCTCCAGATATTGCACCAAGCAGATTTCACGATACCGGTTGAAATTGAAGGGAACTACCACAATGTTTACGTGATCAAACGACCTGGAGTAGACCAATTCATGAAGCGTGTTGGTGAACTTTACGAAGTCGTTGTTTTCACGGCGTCTGTGTCTAAGGTTTGTGAGATGTCCATCAATCTTGATTATCATGCCTGACAAATAATGATTTAGTATGGCGATCCGTTGCTGGACCAGCTCGATATTCATAAAGTTGTCCACCATAGGTTGTTCCGCGAGAGCTGCTACAACCATCAGGGCAACTACGTTAAAGACCTCTCGCAGATTGGGCGTGATCTCAAAGATACAATCATCATTGACAACTCGCCTACGTCTTATATCTTTCATCCCCAACACGCCGTTCCCATTAGCAGTTGGTTCTCGGACGCACACGACAACGAACTGTTAGATTTAATACCTGTTCTCGAGGACTTGGCTGGATCTAATGTTCAGGATGTTAGCCTGGTCCTCGATGTCACTCTTTGAGCGAAAGCTCTCGACCTTTTTCTTGCACACTCCCACACAAACACATCACAAACACTTGTTATCATAGCGGAAGGCGTTCTCGGCTTTGACCACATTGAAACTTGGTGTAGATGTACTGTTTAATACTATATAAAAGAGACGGGCTGATGCCAACCAACTCTAGAGTTCCCATCTCTACATAAGAGACGGTGGGCTGTGTATAGCCAATGACTGTGGCCGGGATCCTTGTATCGGTGAAGCGAAAGGAAGATACCGAGGCTACTTCTGGAAAGGCCATCGAATTCAGTCATCATTGGCAGGACTCCAAGCATGGTTCAGGAGACGGTCATCTAAACCCGCCACCTTTGAGACGGATGGCAAGCGACGGCATTGCTCATATAGAGTCTAGCGACGAACCTCGTAGAGGATTCCAGGACGATTGCACAGTTTTATCCCTTTCTTTAGTATTTTTTTTGTGATCTTTTTTATTCCTTATTCCCCATAACTTTTCTTTTAACCACGGCTGCAATTTATTCTTCACAAAATACGGACATATACGCAGCAATAAGGATAAACGCTGAGCGTTGCCAGAAGTGCGCAGGCAGCCGAGTGCCAATGAGAAGGTGGAAGCATAGCTGAGAGCACATGATCAGCGTCAGATTCGAGCGATTAGTCTCGTAGAGCATGATGTCACCTAGCTAGACGGCGAGAAGGCCCACCCAGATTAAGCGCAAGCATATAAGGTCAGGAAGCGCACTGGATAAGGGGAGGATATAACCCCAGAACAATACGAAGGCTTTTTCCGAGCTCAAGCGCCCAACAGGTCTCACAATTTGATATTCAGCGTTGATCAGGATACCCAACTCCAATATCCCACCCAGTCCGCAATCTCCAGTCCGTGCAATCGCCTTATGGCCGTAGTAACCCGCATATGACCAGCCCAATAATTAAAGGCGTTGATTCTCGCTATGAAATACTTGATACGTCTCGATTGGTGTGTGTTAACAGTCGTTCGTGTCCTATGTTTCCAGCAGTACGAAGCATAGGGTCAGAGTTTGAATACTTTAGGAATGTTCGATATTCCCTTCCAAGCATGCCCCCTCTTGAGTTCAATATTTATTATGAATTGGTCAAGCGGAACAATCCATTCCTACCCTGGAAGCATCCGAGGAAATGTTTTGGTGTTTGAAGCCGGTGCACTCTTTCTTCACAAACGGGACTCGATGAGATGATAGGAATGAATTATCCGTGATGTGCGCCCTCGATCCTTCTTACCAACGGTTCAATTCGCCCATCACCTAGGTACCCTTAGATGCTTGTCTACCTAGTCCACAAGTAGGAATGAAGATCACTGATGCTGACTTCCGTGCCGATATGTCATTTCCAGCTCTACGTAGAATAGACCCGACCTTACGACCTAGCCTCGACCAAAGTCAGGGAGTTATGCGAATAGGAAGTATTCAAATAGAGAGGGACGTTGACGGATGCACTTAAGCAGCGGAACAGACTGGAGCCCTGGAGCTGGATGATCAATACTCCGCCAATCGTTAGCCGGTCCATCAGCCGCTTGGCTTTCGTGCCAAGCATTCCATTATCTAGGTCAGGTGGTCTTGCCGCGCATGGCTTTTCAAAGACGCAACTGATCTTCAACTCCTACTATCGGCCACGAGCAGCGTCACCGGCGGTTGATCTCGTTTCTCGCTTCTCGTTTCTCGCTTCGTGTTTTCCTCGCCCACCATCCATCCTCGCTACGCCCCTGTCCGACGTCCACACTCACGTAGCGGCCCGTACTCCGAGGGATGATGCTTCCCTCAACGGTGCGGCGAATCGCCACAGCCGCACCCCAGTCACCTTTGTTGTCGTCGTTCACACCCGCGGCCACCCGAGCAACCGCTGCGCTCACCCTTAACAGCAGTCCCAGATGCACCCAGCGAAGGCGATACTCGTCGTCGAAGCCATCCAGCCCCAATGATTCCCCGAAGGGTTATCCAGCCGGCCAGGTGACCGCAAGCCCGGCGCAGTCGTCCAAGCAGGGCGGCGAGAAGCGGAGGCGCAAGGCCAAGGACTCGAGTCCACAACGAAAGCTCCCTAGCGTTCCCAGCACACAGGATGTGCCGCAAGAGGGTATGAGATTCGCATAGACGCCGTAGTATGTTTGGCGCGCAGGATACTGATTCTCGTCATCTAGCTGTGGCCTTGGCTACCTTCTTCTCGCTTCACCGACCCATCTCCGTGACGCACAGCTTCCCCAAGGCCATAACGGACGATGTCTTTGCGCAGATATTCGCCCCACGCACGAAGCCTGTCGCGTACAGCAAAGTCATGTCCACGCTGGCCCGAACCGTCGACCAACTTGAGCAGCCTATGCAAGGACTGAGCATCGCGACACAGCACACGACCGACGCCACCACTTCCCACGAGACAAACGGCGAACCTACGCGACAGGTCAGCGTGAGGCATGCGGACGGTACCGAATCTACTATATACTTGCAAGTGGACCACATGTCTGGTCAATTTTTGCCCTTCCATCCGCCCCCGATACCCCAGCCGCTTTCGGGCAGCGAGGCTGAAGCCTCTGCCGGGAATGCAGCAATGACACGATCAGAAGAAGAGGCGGGGCTGCAACAGGAGCCTCAGACTCGCATCTACAAGGCCATGTTCACGCTCGAGGAGACGATCGACAAGGCCGGTAACACCCGCATTGTGGCGCACACCCCAAAACTGATCCAAGACAATTCCGGGGATGCTGGGTATGCCGCAGCCAACCCACCTCGCTCGTTCCTCGGACGCATGGCATGGCGTGAGATTAAGCGTGAGCAAGTCCGCGGCCAGGCCAACAGCATGTTCGCCATCAGCGTCAAGCGCCAACGCAGGCTCAAGATGAAGAAGCAGAAGTATAAGAAGCTAATGAAACGGACACGAAACGAGCGCCGAAAGCTAGACCGTGTCTAATGTGGTACCCTTGCCAGTCAATCAGTGCCAGGGCAAACCCTCAGTGTGCATTGTTGCATTTCTGTACATAGCCATTGCTTTCTCAGATACGAGACGAGCACATACCGCGTGTTTCCCTGTTCATTTACTCGCTGTCGATAGGGGTATCTACGGTTCTAATCCAGAGGTGTAAGAGAGAGGCAACCGTATAATGGAGGGAAACGAATTTTCTCCTTTGTTTGAGGCATTATTGCATCCTGCTTCTTCCCCCCCCCCCCCCTTTTTTTTTTTTCTCAAGGGAAGCAGCAGCAGATATCGATCCATAGATGTTAGTTATGCTGGTGCCAATGAGGCTTAAGCATAACTGCAAATATCTAATAAACACAATCTCAACCTTGCATATTATCACGAAATTTCCCACCTTTTTACTTCTTTCTTGCATGATATTTTTCCAGCGAGTATGATGGTCCACGAGCGTCTGTCTATATAGTAAGCTATGAAGATTCTAGATCGGCCAGAGACTTGACGGGAGCCGCGATCATCAGCTCGAGGAACGACCATACTACCTCGGCGGCGGCCAGCGTCGTTGTCTCGCCGCGCGTGTCGTACGCTGGCGATACCTCAACCACGTCCGCGCCGACGACTTCGAGCCCGGTTAGTCCGTCGAGGATTACGAGAAGCTCTCGTGTCGACCAACCACCGGGTTCGGGGGTGCCTGTTGCTTTTGTGGGGAACGAACATGTTAGCAGGTAGTCTTGTGCCTTTGAATTCGTAACGGATAGGAGTAACGAGTGGCTTGTGCCGTCAAAGGCCCCGACATAAGCGATGCTTCAAGGGTCGGTTGGATGAATCCCGATCACGCCGGCCATGGTGATCACAGGGAGAGCGGGAAGAGAGAGGCCGATGCAAAGGAGGGGACATACCAGGTGCAAATGCGGGATCCAAGACATCGATGTCAACGCTGATGTACACGGGTCCGGTCACACGATCACGGATTCGCGACACGACCCCCGAAACGCCGAATATGTCGAGGTCTCGTGCCGTCAGATACGCGAAACCGCAACGCTCGTCATTGCGGATGTCGCCCTTCGCGCTCGCCAGCTGCCCTCGGATCCCGGCGTGGATCGAGCTGTTGCGGATCAACCCCTAAAAAGGTAGAAAGTCAATAGCGGAAACGGCATTGCTTCATGTGGTGGGAAGTAGTAGCATGCTCCGGCCGCGAGGGGAGAGACAAGGTATGCAACACACCTCCTCGTGCGCAATGTGGAGAAATGTGCCGTGGTTAAGGGCGCTGCGATTATACAAGTGAGTTCGGGATTTGTGTAATGGGATGTTCGCCCAAAGTCTTACGCATAGTCGGATATCCCGCCGCCTGAAAAGTGTGAGCTCTTGTCATGGTGGATGATGGGTTGGAGGGACTTACTGAGCACTTGCGGGTCCCAGGTGTCTAACTTGTCTATCAGCTTGCTGCGTCCCTTCAATGACAAATGGCGGCGGACGAGAAGGTTACTGGCTCACCCAAATGACTATCAAAGTGAATGACGGAAACTTGTCCCCAGTGCCTGTGCACCGAGCGGAGTGCCGGCAACGTCGTCGTGTGGTCTCCGCCGAGGGTGATGATCCTCGGAGTCGCGGAGTGGCTCTGGTTGGCAGCTTTCCTCCCCGAGACAACCTGGGGAAAGGCGGGTGAGCGTCACATCACATTCAGACCGGGTTTGCGAATATTCGCAGGGGCTTCGGGACCATAACCGAATCAAGTCTTCTGCATCCATACCTTGTGGCCCTTGGTCAGTTGGGCAAGCGCGTAGTTATTGTCGAGAAACGTGAGGGGCACATCGCCGCAGTCCACGACGTTGGCCCAGGACTTGAGTGCATTTTCGCCTATGACCCTATCAGCGCGCGTGTTTTTGCTCTTCTGCATACACCTTTAACACTGAATTTCGGCGAAGCGTTAATCAAGAGTCGACGGACCCGTGTATACACTCCACGCGAAATCGGCATATTTCCTCTCGCTGCCTGCCCGAATACCTCGAGGGCCAAAGCGAGCTCCCGGTCGAGATGTGACGCCCTAGCAGCTATTTATCAATATCCCATCCCCCCTTCATGAATCTTTTCTTGAGAAAGAGAGAGAGAGCCAGTGTGGTAACTACTAACCGTGTCGAACGGTGCGCCCAGAATGGCAATGTCGTACTTGCTACCACCCTCCGCCGCCTCGTCTGACAGACAGTTGACGTACGGGATGTTGGCGTACGTGGTCAACCCCTTGAACTGGCTTCCGTAGAGGATGTCGACGTCGTCCTCGCTTGGCCCGTCCAGCGGTTTCTGTGCCGTTGAGTGGTCGCCCGACGCATAAGGAAATTGCCAAGCGGCTCTGGCTTGGGAGGCGCCAAGTAGGCCCGTCCCGAACAACTGAAACACCTCTGACCTCATTCTATACTACCTACTCTTATGAAGACTCGGTTTCGTGTGAAATGAAAGTAGCTCTCAACTGCGAAGAAAACCAGTGACAAGGATGTCCTGTTAGTCACCTAAGTCACCGTGAGAATTAGCGAAGAATTAGCTCGAAATAGAAGCCTTGTAGAACACAGTCTAAGCCTATATTGGTAATTCTTCATGACATCACTATCCTCTACAGTACTTGGCTAACTGAAACTCCGTGCAGAAGGATAAAGATACCCGAAATACTACCTTGGGTTAGGTAATATAACAATAATATTTTGGATGCTGTAATGGTATTTTATGGTTCTAGGCAAGTGATACGTGATGCGCACCCATAGGGGATGCAAGTGTAGGTGCATCCGTGACTCCTCCTGTTTATCTAATTGTAAATCGAGTCAAATCTTTTGTCTAACAATTAATAGTCAGATTTTTTTTTTTAGAATCTGTATCTGAGCTTGGGTGCAGTGGGGGGGGGGGGGGGTTTAGTCTATATCTTAGATAGTTGAGAAACGCCATAGTCACTTATAGCCAAAACGCGTGCTATATCATTGTCAATCTGGGTCCTTCTTGAAGTTTTGATGGGTTCTATAGGCTGTGTTATCAAAAGCTTAATACATAGATATCTAGGTAGGTATTACCCAAGGGACGAAGTTTCCGGACTCAACCGCCCCATCAATCATACATGCTGTTACAGACTAGGTCATCGTAGGTTCTAATCGAGCAAGTAGGTTCGATCTACGCGATCTGTACGGTGCTTTAGGTGAGCACATGCGCACTTAGTCCAGGTGCCCTTCAAATACTATCTCCACAATCTTCGTGTTATACCTTCCGCTCGCTTCATACCCAATGCCGGCCTCGTCCTTGAGCTGTATGTCTCTGGATTTCTTTTCTCCGGTACTCATACCTCAAATTATCCCCACCTTCCGCATCTTTATATCTCGTCATTCACTAGGTATATTTACTTCGAGTTATGCTCTACGTCGAACCGTGGAGACCTAGAGTTCAATCCCGGTAGTCTCAGTAAAGCAAGGCTTCCGCCGCTATTATGGCGTCTCGAAAAGTTCGTATCTGGCCGCCCCAAAATGGCAGCAAAAGCCCCGTCAGTGACGTCGAGTCCGATCTGGGTAGCATTTTGAGCGATAGTGATATACCATCTGTACACGAGCTTGGACGCACTCTACGCTCGACCCTCGCTTAGTGGCGGGAAGAGTACATGTACTGGTGAGTATCATGGGAGATTCGCTAGTACATTCTGGGAGATTTCTATTTACTGGTGTGCTGTCTTCATTATAACATGTAATTCCTAACGTCTATTCTTATTGTAGTCTTGTCTGCCTCGCCGCTGCCACGGCACTCGTCGCTCTCCTATACGCCTTCAACGGGATGCTTGAGCCTAGTTGGAACAGCGATATACAGCTGAGCACTCTCCTCATAGCTCTTATGTCTGTTTACCGTCTCGCCCTCAAAGCTATCATCGAAACCTGTGTTGGCCAAGGGGCTTGGATCTGGGTCTCGGGTTTTCGAAAGGGGAAGACAGAAGCAAGACTGGAGGATTTCAAGATGTTTGATGAGGCCTCTCGTGGTTTGTAGGGCGCACTCGTGCTCCTCTGGCGAATGAAAGCAAGGTTTATAACCTAGCCAGGCCTTTTCGGTCCTTCTGCTCATTGGTATAGCCATCTCGCCTGTGTCGGTTCCATGATCACGATTCTGATTCAGGGCTTCGAAGCATTCTCTTCCCAAATGGTTACGTATACGGAGACCCCGACCGTACTTGTAGACAAGATTAGTATGGGCGCTCAACAAGTGGCGCCGCCTCCAAGATCCGAGACCGTAGGTCATTCTCAGAGCCGTTTTCTTCATGATCTGGTCATTTGAGTACAAAGGCAGCTTCTCGTTCAGGAGCACTTACAGATTAACCCTTATATGACGCTTACTAACGCCAACTGTCGCCAGTGGCACAACATCGTTTCCAATAGTTTTGGTGGTATATCCCCCTAGTTCCGGACCTGCGTCTTTCATACGCCAAGCTAACCTTTCTAAGAAACGTCCTTGATGCTTTCGACAAAGGCCGCTATATACGATGGTATAATTGCTGTTGCTGCCTCAGATGTACCAGTGTCCTGCGAAACAGCGAACTGCACATGGCCAATTTTCCCGTCATTGGCAGTCTGTGGCGCCTGCACTGAATCGCTTTTCAATACATCATGTGATTCGGAGAAAGGGTGCAGCTACTCAATGCCTTCAGGCACTTCCATATCCAGCCCGCTAGGTGCTCCGTTCGAATATCATTTCAAAGTCGCCCCCTTGAATGGATCCTCGACGTTTCCCAAAACGAGCTCCAAAGCAATCATCTCCATTTTTGACATAATGTCGTCAGCGAAAAACGCCACAAGACAACAGCGTAGCTCAGGCATACCAGTGTGGTCTTTGGTTTTGCCTTCGGAGTTACAATGTGACTGTTACAAATGGACTCGTTGACAGGTCCGTGACAGCAGAGTGGTCGAAATCGGACTTCGTACCAAAGAGTAGCGATCTCCATGACGAATACGTCTTCCTCGATATTCCGCCGGAAATGAACGCCAATCAGCATACGCGCTACTCAGTGCCGTCCGACTCGCTCAAAACGTTGAAATCTTTCATGGACAAGCTAGCCCGGGGGAACGCTTCACAGGTAGCGGGCGCGCTGACTTATGATAGTGACTGGATACAAGCCATAGAAGCGGCCACTGGAAACCTCTCTGGCTGGATATCAAGACTTGCTCTCAGCTTGACTAACGAGATCCAGCTCACTGGCACCGTGCGACCTGGCGGGAACTCCGAGTATAGCGGGACGGCGTATATAATGGCTCCCCATGTTGAAGTGAACTGGTATTGGGTAGCCTACCCAGTCTCCCTAATGATTGTCGCCTTTCTGTATCTCATGCAAACCGTTTAGAGAACGGCACACGACCAAGTCTGCGCATGGAAGACCGATTCGCTTCCTGTGAGTGGTTTCTGGAATCGATTACTCCCTCTCTGCGTCATTTGAGCGAACTTCTACCCCTGCCAGATTCTCATATAAGCTCATAACCTACGAAACTTATTTTTACAGTATACGGTACATGGGCAAACGCTGACTTATATCGGTTAGATGCTATTCTGCCATGTCTCGAAGACTATCCACGCGCAGGTCCGTGATGGCATGGATGTGCCTGAGGGCCTCAATCATCATGTCGGTCGCACGGAGGTTGAGCTAATTCGCAAGGATAATGGCGAATGGGTATTCACAGAGCCAAGAAACCATTGAGCAAACATCCAAGAAGGACTTGAGTAAGCAAGCATTCGAAGCATGCACTTGGCTGAGAGCTTGGCGTGCTTGGGCAGGTTACTGGGCTATAAATTCAGCTTCGGGTTTGCTTGTAAACCGATTCGATGAATTAGTTACCTGGGTAGTCTTTAACAAGAGCACAATAGTACTTATCAACTGCGAAACTCCGTAGCGGCTGTGAGCCGTTTAGGTGTTTAGGCTGTAAGACCATTTACCGAGCTTCATAACCGATAGCCAATAATGTGCCCTGGTGCAACGCCTTTCGCGCTTCGCGTCAAGAAACCTGTCTCGCAGGCTCAGCACAGGCAACTTAGTGGAGCCCTTCATCTTTTGCAGGCTACGTTGCCATCACCTAATCGGCAAAGTCCGTTGAAAAATGGTACGAAAGAGATGTTGAAGCCACTCTAAGACGACCAAACCAATCGCATTATCTTAATCAAGTCACGCCAAGCCAAGTCAACTTCGGCGATAACGGCACCGGAGCATCGATGCGGCCATAATAGCACACCTGTCTCGCATTTGACATGGGTAGCTAACGTTTTGAATCCTTGATCTGCCCCTTATCAAAGTGCATAGTACATACATAGCACCTTAATGTACTGGTCCCCGAGACCGGCAAGACCGGCGTCACCGGATGATGGTCAACAGAAATTAGATAGGCGCGAGGCGCGAGTGCCAAGTGACATGGTGGTATCATCGTGGATGCTGTACGGTACTATATACATGGTACGGTATACCATCTACTCTCGTGACTTTTTCTCTCCTTGCACGACTTGCATCGTACTAGTATGCATAAACGGCCCCGAAGTCTAACAACGCCAGATTACTAATATCTCTGCCAACTCCATGGTAAGCTTAGCGCCACGCAGACTGCCTAGATACCCCAGACTGCTGTAGATACTCCGGCTACTTAGATACTCCAGGCTAGATACTCCGGACCCGTCAACCCCCAGAGTCCAGGGTTATTCCCTTTAATCTATTGGAGATACCCCACGTTTCCCCAACCTTGTATTTAACTATTTTCTCAGTCTCTAAGATAGTCTATTTCTGGGGCTGGTTGAACACTCATCATCACTATCGTATTGTCCATCCAATGCCCGGCGATAATGGCCTCAGTAGCAATAGCTGAGCCTGTAGCACCCACGGCCCGGCAAGCCCGTAAGACACGAAAGAGAGCGTCTAAAGCATGCCTTTCTTGCCGCGCTCGCAAAGTGCGCTGTGATGTATCTCAAAGGGGACGGCCGTGTATGAATTGTTATCTTGACAGCGAGACTTGTATTGTTACAAGCCGGGCCTCAAAGTTGTAAGCCAACTCACCTCATCTGTGACTTTCATTATACAGCGATTAACAATTCCATCTTAGCCGAAAAGCAGAGCGTGAGGGTGCCGAGGGTGCTCAAGTGTTTCATCCATCCTATCCTATCAATAATGGTAGCCATGAAAGTATGACGGATGGTGCCGTCAATCCGGAAGTTAGCGGTGAAACTACTACACCGCAGGCGGAGTTTGTTGAACTTGTTAGTGATTCCCATGCGGTCGAAAACGTAGATGTGTCACACGTTTCCAGCTTTGGGCCAGACATACAACAGGAGCAGCAACCGTATCTGGGGTTTAATGACTATGATGAATCATCGTTCAACCGGCCACTAAACACAACGCAGGCATTCAATAGTGAGTGATATTGGATCTTGCATGATTTGCTCCTAACAGACCTAACAGACACCTCACCAGTACCACTGCAGAGCTTCGGCTCGCTGGGAAACCCAGAGACTCCTCTTTGGGCTGGTCAGCTGCCCGTTAACGCGGATGTCACATATTCATATTACCCGTTCCTTTCCATCAATAATCTGCATAATGTAATACATCAAGACGTGAATTTCCTCGAATCCCAGGGATGTCTTAGGATACCTACACGCGCAATTCTTGACGAATTTATGCAGCAGTATTTCTTGCATGTCCATCCCCTCTTGCCGTTCCTCAATGAAGGCGACTTCTGGAATCTTTACTGCCATCATGGTAGTGGGATCGCAGGCGAAAGAATGTCTCTACTTGTCTTCCAAGCAATGCTATTTTCTTGTTGTAATGTGAGTCGACCTCATATCTCTCCAAACTATGAGGCTAATTCGATAGTTTGTTTCAAAAAACAACATCAAAGCCCTGGGGTTCCCAAATATTCGCTCTGCTAGAGCGACTCTATACCGGCGCACGAAGGTATTTACAATGTCATCTAAAAAGGAACATTCTAGATCTAACGGAAACAGCTCCTATTTGACTTTGATACCGAATCATCCCTTGTCTGCCTCTCCCAAGCTGCGCTGCTGCTTACCTACTGGGCCCCAAATTGGTCACTCGCAGCAAAAAAGCCAAACACGGCTTGGCTTGGTGTCGCAGTACACAACGCGAAGAGCGCAGAGGCACACATGTACTCGATCATGCCCTCATTCTCTCCTGTAACAGAGCCAATAGAGTACAAGAAGCAAAATTCCCTGAAACGCCTGTGGTGGTGCTGCGTTTTCCGTGACCGTTTACTTGCCCTCGGTATGCGGCGGAGCATTCAGGTATCTCGGGCCCATTTTGACGTCGACACAAATAGTAGCTTCGGCTTCTCGGATCTATCAGACGAAGTCGGGCGATCGAAAGTATATAACCCAGAGACCAAGAAACGTCTAATCGAGATATTCGTTCAGCTTGGTGAACTTTGCTCTGTAATGACGGATCTGCTGACCCTAGTCTTTCCCCTCGATGATGTCCCAGGCTGGGGTAGACACAACGGAGCCGGGGGCGCTGAAAAGGTACGAGTATGCAAGGTAGCATTGAGAAGATGGTACAAATCCGCGACTCTCAGCTTTCCCGTGTTCAGCGGGGGTAACGCTACAAGCAAAGCAACAGCAAACGAACATCAGCATGACTCGGTAATACTGTATACGAATCTGATGTATATGTGGTACCAGTAAGTCCACTGCTTCATAAAACAAGTCTCTAGCATTAGTCGCTTATAAATTCCGCTTCAGTTCCGCCCGGGCAGCACTGTGCCATCATGAGGTACTGCAAGCAGCGATGGCATCCGCCTCGCCTCATTCAAACAGCAATATCCGTGGATTCTCCAATATCTATGAAAGCCGAAATGAGCTACAAGATGCGGCGTGCGGCGTGACCGAATGTTTAAATGAATTAATCCAACGCCGTCTTGCCCGTTGGCTACCTATCAGCGCGTAAGTGGTTATCGAAGACCGTTAAAATTAGACGCACACTGACTTCTCATGTAGGATAGCATGCACAGCAATGCCATTGGTGCTTCACATCATCGATGTGAAGCTCTCATTCCAGAACAAGCGAATCGGGACGACGCCGGATGAGAAAAAGCGGACAGTACTTAAACAACAGAGACTCAATGTCCTCATTGAGGCTATGAAGACCTATCAGCCACAGTATGACGGCGTGGACTATATTAGCGAGACAATACGGCACATAGTAAACCTTGCACAGATTGACCCTCCAACTAATTCACCGAACGCTACATCATCAATAACTATGTCGCCCCAGGATCCTACGAGTAGCATGCAACCTATCATCTCTGACTGGACAGATATTTTAGCCTGTAACCCTGGTTCGTATCTACGACTCTCCATGACTATGGACATTAGCATCAGCAAGGGCAGACTAGCCACCGAGACCGACTTTCCTGTCAAGTTGCGAGGCCTTTTCGCCCACGGATCCAGCCCGATCCGGGCACTCCTCGCCGGAGGCCATCCCAGGGCACTGCCAACTTCGGCTTCTTTTGCTCCTGTCTCGCCAACATTACCGAATCCCATGAAACATATAGATCTAGGTAGCGTACACTCGATTTCGTCAGACGAAGATTCCGCGTCGCCCGATTCGGTCGAGGAGCTGGATAAGCGGATTGGAACTCTCGACGATAATGGCGAACACGCTCATGGATCTGGGCCTACCCCCCCTTCGCTGTCTCTACTCGACGGCGCCGAAGACATATCTATGCATCTGCACGACGACTTGTTCGTCGACATCGACTATGCGCTAAACGCCGATGCCCTCGCCGCAGACGTGCCGCGGATAGGTAATAATCAAGACAACAGTGACCACAGCGACGAGGGTGGTACGAATAGCACCGCCCACGAAGACGACCACGACATGTATGACGGCGAGGACGACACCGGCAAGGAAGCGGACTGGTTCGAGCACGCGTGGGATAATGAGGACACGCGGATAGGCGCAGACGACATTGGAGACGCTGCCGACAAGGAGACTGCACGCGTCTTGCTTGATGCGCTGAGGGACATTCCTGCTCTTTGTGCCGTGTAAGGGGATGGTGGGATAGGCACGAGAAAATTTATATGAGCAAAATAAGCAGATACGATGAGGGCATGTTTGGGCGGTGAAATCGCGCTGGCACGGGAATCTTATGATAGCATGGCTGGCGTTTTTTGATTATGGGTGGATTCAGGAGTTCTAGAGGATCTTCATTGTTTGGACGTTTTGCTTGTTGATTGGATGAAATATATCTGGGGATCGACTACTTAGCATACATAGGCAAGTACCCGGGTTATATATTGTATCTATCCTGCATTTCGCATGTCCTACAACTGTCAATCTCACGAGAGTGCTTGCTCTATTACTCCCTTGTCTTTTCGTTGCTTTCCTCAGAAGGTCGAAGCTGAAAGATGATAGCACATCGACTGCCTGTCCTTTCACACGAAAGTCACTAGCGAAGCCGAGTTCGGTACCAGACTGCGTATTTGCATAGTGTCATGAAAAAAGTCCCAATTTCCCATTGGCGATGGCGCCAATCCGTATAGTATAAATCTAAGTTCCCTGTAATTCGCTAACCTTAGACTATAATGAGATATCCAAAATGAACGCCTCCAAAATGCTATCGATATCTAACCGTCGATGAAAACAGTATCCGATTCTCCAAAAAAAAAAAAAAAAAAAAAAAAAGCAAATACGCCGGTCCTGTATACTTGTAAGCCGCGCTTCCATTACGCCTTGTCGTTACGCCGTGTCGTTGATCTAAAAATCCACACAAGTCCAATCATGCATCTTCCTGGGCACCAGAAGTTGGCGT
The DNA here is from genome assembly GCA_022495125.1 of Xylaria acuta. NCBI lineage: Eukaryota > Fungi > Ascomycota > Sordariomycetes > Xylariales > Xylariaceae > Xylaria > Xylaria acuta. The sequence goes on along the minus strand of MU383143.1, from coordinate 114,197 downwards.
AGCGCTATTCGTTCGGGGTATCCTCACGAAAAGAAGCAAGGAGCCCGCAAGCGCGATCAACACCGCCAGCCCGAGGTAAGGGAGGCCGATCCACCCGCCATGCCATTTCAGTCCCAAGGAAAAGAGCCCTGCAAGCAACGGCTGCGAGAACACACTGCCGAGCACCTCGATCATGCCCACGAGACTATAGAGCCGCGACCGGTGCGCCGGATCTATGTATATACTCATCAGACTCTTTGAGAGACTCCCAAAGCCAGACCCAATGGCCATGAGGAGCAGGCCGAAGATGAAGCCGCCTAGCGTCGGAGATAGCCCGAGCGTGAGGGCACCGAGAAATAGAACAGCATAAGACCAGCGAGCTAGCGATAGGTCACGGTACTGTTCGTCCTTGGCTCTATATCTTGCGGGTGTGGCGGGGTCTATGAGCACTTTTGAAATCCAAGGCAATATTATCAGGGTCATGATGATACTGGCGACACCATATGTACTCTGCACGTATCCGGTCTGCGCTATCTTGATTTCGTATCGTTTTGAAACGAACTGATTCAGGAAAATCAAAGTCGAATCCATGACCGGCATTGAGCATAGAGAAGTTAAGAATAGAAGGATGAGGGACGGCGATTTAAGGATGCTGAAGGAATCCAGGAACTGGCCAAGGATCTGCGATATCGTCGAGCTGGGAGTAGAGATGTCAGGCTCTAGAAAGTCTTGTGAAGGGTCTTTGCACGCCTGGGTCTCAGGGAGAAAAAAGAGCACAACCACACTGAGGAAAAAGAGGCCGATGCCGATCAACGGTGGAATCCAGGGACCAGCCTTTTCCATCACGAATCCCGCGAGCGATGGCGACAATAACATTCCACAAAGTGCCGCAACGTGAGTGCGCAGGAATGCGATCGCCCTGTTAGATGTATAGTAGCTTAGCTAAGTGGCGCAATGTCAAATTTAGTTGAATGAGTGCGGACGAACCTGTCCTCCTCGTTGGTCGCATCCGCGATCATGCTCAGTACTACGGCAATCAACACGCTATTGCCGCCACCGATGAGCTGGCCAGCGGACGAGGCCCAAATAGCGGTGATTGGAAACACATTGTTCCAATATAGTACTGCCAGTTGAAACAGGGACCCGATCAGTCCTCCCGTCATGGCAACCGCCACGATGGGTTTCCTACCAATTCTGGAAGCGCGTCAGCCAGGGCACGACTTCCAAGATCGGGTGAACCGGGTACAGACTTATCGGCTGCCAGTCCCCAGGGGAAGGCAGCAACAAAACTGACAATGGAATACAAGGTATATTGAACGGCTAAGAGGTAAGCAAGCTCTTTTTGGATATCGTCCTCTTTGCAGCGGCTCTCGTCGATAGGCTGGGTCGAGCCCCTTACATCGTAATAGTCGTGACAGATGAGGTCCTCGATCAGGCGCGTGAAGGGCAGTTCGAAAAAGCCACTCGAGTAAGAGGCGATGAACGTTATGAAGTAGAGGATGTTAATGACCGTGTTCTTGCGAGGTTTAGGCGCGTAGATGCTGGGAACGGAAGAAGAAGAAGCTATCGAGGATATAGACAGATTATCCTGATACTGTCGATGTCGCAACCCATCCGGAGAGTCTGGCAGCAAAGATGCAAGCTCTGAAGCATCGTCTAGGGAGTCGGCGCGTCTCTGCTCTTCATTGTGTGTCATCTCTGCGCCGGAGGAGGCTGCTAAGCGCATACTATGTTACCTAAGAAACTGCGGTTTTTCGAGGCGCTCGCGATTTTCGGTGTCATTCCGTACGCAAGCTAGCATTCCAAGAAACCATCTAAATCTAACTCCGCCAGGCTGGAATTTGGGCACAATGGGAAAGTTGGGAATCAAGAAATAGAAGAGACGACTATTGCAGGTGTTCGTACTTGGCAGTATCTACTATGTAGGTACTTAATGTAGATAAGACCGCTACGCCGCCCTACCAGGGAATTGATCCGAGCGGTTGAGGGGCTGGAAGATCAGTGTTCAGGGTCCTGTTCAGGGCTTCCCATCTGGTCAAGACAGAGAGACCAGGGGGGTCAGTCGCCAATCTGTTTCATTCATTCGGCTCCCCACCACTCCAGAGGTCAGTCCAGAGGTCCCAGATGCCAGTGTCAGCAGATTGGAGATGCGGGTGCAGATGATCAGATGCTTGATGCCCTCAGTCACACAATCGACGCCCAACTCCAGCCCTTACAGGAACACGTCGATGAGTGTCGCAATCAACCCGACGAGGTGACCAATTACTTCTGCCCCATATCCGCTGACTTAAGACAGCAGACGCTCTGAATAGTTGAATGCTCGGACTTGAAAACTGTATATTCAAGCCACCTCTACACACACACACACACGCTGGCGCGGTCGCAGCGACACCGCCCCCAACCAAACGACCGAGCCTTATACTACAGTAGACGTAGGCACCTATCCTGACCTCATTATGAATAACCCGATAATCTCGACTGGACCGGCCTGTCCTACACTACTGTAGGTAGGATGCGATGCAGCCACGAAGATAACGGGCTGCAGCTAGCCCAATGCGCCGCGCGATGGCCCGTCGTGGGTAAGCTGGAAGGGCTGCATACGCATGGTTCCCGCGCCCGATGCAGGCGGCGCTGTCACACCGCACATCTTTGAGTTGTTCCGGGGATTTCTCTGCTCCACGTTTGTGATTTCGAGAATTATCAAACTTCATGTTAGTTAGTGTGAACGCGAGCGATGTGAGAGCGTGCGCCCGTCGCCCTTCGCTTGCATGCGCCGAATGCAAACACCCGAGAGCAATTCGTGAGTACCGTACAGCATCAATGCAGTAGGGGTCCTCTAGGTGTATACAGTATCTTCAACGTGAAAACCTACCTGTGCTCATTTGGCTGCTGAAAGACACTCTGAAGCCACAATCGTTGACCGCTTCGACCGAGCCGACTTGTGCGCCAGCATCATGTCTTAACTCGGCGCCGGGCATCACCCTGCTGCTCACGACCTTGATTTGCCTGAGGAGGTTGGTAGAACATCAAAGGCTTGAAGGACCGAATGTGATTCGGCCAGAGGATGCGGCTTCAAAGGCGTGGCTTTCGTGGAAGGTCACTGCAACGTACGTCGTTCAAGATAGCGCCCTATCCTCACTAATCTGTAGCGCACAGTCCTCCCCTAAAATGGCGCGGCCGGTAAGGTAAGTAGGTAGGAAACATTGCGGTGTGCGGTGCAATGCCCTACTTTGGGATGGGTTGCATACATTTTCAGCTCACGATGGGTTTAACTCCTAGTCCTAAACCGGTGTTAGGTGAGCGAAATGCCACAAGTAAATATCTATGCGGGTTTCTAGGTCCGCACCTGGGAACGACCGCTCTGTTTATGCGTCCGTGCCCATTCGACACAAATTATACAGTTTCGTGTTCTCATTGTGATTAGGTAGCGAGCTCGTTTGCGGGAGGAAGAAGTCATGTCCAAGCAAGTTCCTCTTCGAAACGGCTTACGGAGGTTTGTATCAAAATTGACTGGTATCCTTGGCAATAGCCTACAGTGCAAATAGCATAAGCAATATAAGTAGGTAGGGTCTGACGGCTTGGCAGGCAGTATTTCGGACCGCCAACAGCCCAACTTAAGCTAGCAAAGGGTGCACTTTCGTAGGGCCCTTTAGCTTCTGTAGCTAGTAAAGCAAGCCTAGATTCTTCCTTTCTAGTTATTTAGACCTTCTACTTAATTATTAACTCCTATTGTTTTTGTGCTATTACTATGCCTCTACTATACTGTTACTACTTTATAGACCGTTAGCGGCCCGAAATACTGCCTGCCAAGCCGTCAGACCCTACCTACTTATATTGCTTATGCTATTTGCACTGTAGGCTATTGCCAAGGATACCAGTCAATTTTGATACAACCTCCGTACCTGTGTGAGGAAATGACAGTTCAACGGCCCGGGAGCAACGTGGAAGTATGTACCAAGGAAACGAAAGCCCCTAGTCGACGAGGGGCAATGGCGGGGTGCATCTGGGCGGCCAAGACAGTGGGATGTGACTTGACTTGCCTTCTCGGGATATCCACCAGAAGCAGGCCTGCGGCACGGAGGACCTACACGAGATATACGTGAGGTAGTTCAAGCTTCAAACTAATCAAAGGACCATATTTATAGTCTCGTAATAGGGTTCGCGTAGTAATGTGTGCTCGAAATGGATGGAAAGTTGAACGTTTACACAGGTGACTATAGTTAAATTATGTGATTATATAAATAACATTCGGGCCGAGCCCGTCTTCCTTCTTTCAACTACCCCGGTGGGATCCATTGACTTGATGGGGGAGTTCACTAGTTACGCATTTCGAAAAGTCGACAACTGGGCTCATTAAGCGACATATATAAATTGCTAGTGTAATATAGTTGACAAGGGTGTAGCCGTTATTTGTAAGGGTTTTTCTTAACGAACTTTCGCTTAACAGCCGGAATATGAGAGCCGTGCCAACTAAAACGATCGACAATCTAAAGCTCAACATGAACCCTCGTGATGATTCTCGAATTGGTGGGGTTGGCGCGTATGGGATTGCGGTTGCTTTCTTGAGAGAAAGGTCCATATCAACAAATTTGTGGAGAGCTAAATCGGGCGCCATGTGGTTTGGTAGTGTAGCTCAATTCTAATAATCCCATAAAATGACTGAACAGTGTAGTTCTTCTATAAGCAGTCTATGAAGAATTGAAAATGGTGTTGTACATAATGACAAAGGAAATGAAGCGAACGCGTCCAGAGCTCGCAGATCCCAGGTGAACAGACCAGCTTTTATGATACCCAGTTCGTCCCATCGTGTAACAATCCGTACCCATAATGCTGGCAAAAATTCCACTAGTTTCTAATTCCAAGCTCCTTTTGGTGTTGTAAGAGTGAAAATACGCCAGTCCTCGTTGTCGAACCCAATCTACTCCAAATCATTCCCAGATGTCCAAAGCGCCCTAAAGCATGTGCCGGACGGGGAGGTCGAAAATTCAATGCCGCTGCATCCAAAACGCCAATCCTATACTTGTTGCCACCATTCTTTTTGATCACAATTTGTTGGTTTAGTTATAGCCGCTCCTGCTCCTTCCACGAGTTGGCTGAGTCTCTGAGGTAGTGTCAGTTCCAGAAGAACCGGTGTCGTTGGAAGTGGTGTCGTTTCCGGAGTCAGGCATTGTGACTAATGATGCTCGAATACCAGGCGGTAATACCCCAGACTTGACTTGAGACTTTATGTTTGTTCTTCTGAGCGTTGAATGTGGAGACGAGCCCGGTCTTGAACGTAGTCTTCAACACAAGAGGCTTGATATGGTCAAGGATACGAGGGTGGGCTGTGTGTTTTTGAGCCCGGCTTGTCACTTGAGTATTCTGGCGAATTCGTTAGCAGCGACTTCTGTAACTCGTTCAAGGATAACAGTTCACATACGTTTAGGCGGAGAGAAACGGACTACCCGACTTTGAATAAAATTTCGATGGCAGAGACGGCGGCTTCTTCGTAGGCTTGACTTGTCGGGTTCCAGATTGTGTGGGTGGGCTGGTAGAGATCATGAGGAAAGCCCAAAACCTAGGAAGGATGTGTTCATATTATATAGTCCATCAAAGGCTGTGCCGCAATCAAGGCAACAATAAGTTCAAGAGCTAACATCTGTAATGATTCCTGTATCTGTAATACTCCTTCAGCCCTATAGTGTAGAGGGAAGAGGTATTGAATACTACGAGGCCCACACTGAAGATGAGTCGTTGGGCATGGCAACGGCATGTTCCTTCGCGCGTGTCGAGCCGCTTCCGGCTTCTGAGATGAATGTGCCTTACCGCGTTCCTCCAACGTCAGAATGAATCTGCACGACATGGTTCACAGCCACGTAGAGGGAGCACGTCCACACGCAAAACCGGCGTTAAGATACTATGAGAGCAGTCACTCCAACTCAAGATGACAGGACTCGGTGGCTGTATACGGTCTCCTGCTTCGGTCTTCCACTTCGAGAGGGGGGTTGGCTCCAAGAAGTTATATTAATGATGAGGCAGCGGGTAAAATGGCCGTCAGGTAGGTACCTATAAACGATCCTACACGAAACATTATTAGAGTCTCCGCTCACATGCCAGAGCCATTGCTGTTTCTGTGACAGGCATCCAATTACAACATGCCTACCATAAACCTGCAAGCTGTGTGTAGGAGTTGTAACGTCATAGCCAGGAATAAATGTAGGGAATCCTGGTAATGGTCTAGGCTGAGACGGTTGGCGTTGGAAGGCTTGGTATGCAAGGTGCCTTTAAGTACATACATAGTGTACATAGGTAGGTGATCTGCGGGAGAGCTGAGAAACGAGGCTAATACATGATGTACCGGGCGTTGTGAGTTGCCTGGTTCGGGGTTGCGGCGACCAGGTAGTCCCCAGCAAGCTGAAGACTTGTGGCACAGCATGTACGGCCCGCCAAACGTCGCATGCGTTCCAAGCTTCTATATCAGGCACACGCTGTTCGTTAGGGCTAAAGAGTTACATGTACATTGATTACCCAAGCCGCTGATATCGGGTCGACGGGTCACGATGTCTACGTCGATGAGCAACGTATCATGGTGTTGGGGGGGGGGTAATATTTTGTGCTTAGTACGTACCGTAAGTAGTGGCAGAATATGGGTCCGGCTAGGGTTATCATCCCAGTGATCCTTTCCGAGCTTTCAACGGCCCTTGTTCTATTCTGCGAACACAACGTCGAGTCCTATAAAGGGATGGCGTGCAAGTGTGCAGGCTCGTGATGGTCTATTTCTCGTAGTCCCGCTCTGCGATGACAGATGTGAGATTGAAGGGCGGTGCCTTGGCCCCGAAAGCTAGTCCAATGTCAGTTTCTGATGAGAGCAACAGACTGCTGCGTGCTGCACTCCGGCACAAGCAGAGACACGGAATCGACGTGTAGAAGGATGAAATAAGCATGGAAGATGCAAGGAACAAGACTGGCGTTGCCGTGTGGCGTGTAAGAAACATGAATTGTAGGTTATATGAATGGCTTGATATTGATATCACAGCGTGCCCGCCCATCATGTACATATCGAGAAAGGAGTGAGAAGGGGAGCGGGGGTACTGTGGTGTCCGTGTTAGTGTTAGTAGTAACGGTACCGTCGCGTGGTGATCAGACTTGGAGTGCTGGGCTCGGGAAGATCCATCGAGTTCCGTCGATGATGCACGCGAACAGCCGGGGAGGCTTCGTTTAGGCGCGCGTGTGCCTGTCCCTGTCCATCTAGCGTACCCGGGCCATAATCCTCATGCGCACTGCAGTTGCTATCCAACTACATTATACATAGTAAATGCTAAATATGTCTAGCTGGAAAAGGCATGGGCTAGCGAGACTAGGAGCGTTACAGTAGCCTATTGCGGTGACTACCTCAAGCGTCACAGCTAATTTCCGATCATTTACTCGGGTTAAGAGATGAAAGATTTTTTGGCGTTTTTGGCGATGATATCAGCACTCAATCCGAAATGCTGAAAAACGGGAGACTCATTAAATTACCCAAGTACCTAAAATACCTGAGACGGTCAATTTCTTCAGCCGACTCCGCTTCCCCGATCCGCTTCGCCGGGTCCCTACGTACTATGTATACTGTACGTAAGTATAGCACCAGCCTGTCGCCACACCTCTCTCTGAACCCGGGCCGCACAAGCCACAGCCACCCACGTGCAACCCTGGTGCTTCCTGCGGCATGATCCACCGCCCACTTTACCGCTCGCCTACTGTATGTGTAAGGGCCAGACCTGACCAACTTATTAATAACTTCAAACGGCCCCCGAATCCCCTTCCGTAGCAACTTGGAAGTACCTATACCTCAATGGTCTTCAAGGGATTACACCTTATCTCAAATACACCTGGTTTAAGCATGTACCAATGCGTCCATATGGGGCCTTTGAGACCAAATTAGCCTCGCCCGAAATATCGAGACAGCCATGAGGATCTAGGTACTGCTTAGTCCCTGACTGTACTCTACTGTACATACTTTCGGGTTCGATTTCTACCCCGGGGGTTGGCCTGGCCTGTTGCAAGCAGCCCGTGGTTCGATTTGGGAAAAAATAGCACCGACGTTGTTGTTTTCCTATCTAGGCGGGCTCACAAGCCAACTGGGTCAACGTACACTGTTGAGGCATGTACCAATCCGCCAAGCCTAGATATCTATCGTGCGATCTCCCTCAAACCCGTATGCAATCAAACGTCAGGCCTCTCTTCATTGACCGACTTCGCCCTTCCGGAGGCAGCATAATCATTAGAAAGGGGGACTGGTCTCGAATACGTGATAAGGTACATTACTCCGTCACGAAGATCCAGTTACCTTCTCGCGACCCACGCGGCCCGTCGGAACACCTGTCAGTGAGCGCCCCAGTTGATGGAACCGCAGGACAAGCAAGTGCTCAAGTTATCCCCTTCACCAACTAGGCGTGCTCGTATTTTAGGCACATTCGCCAGTTCTCATTTTCCTTCATTATCAAGCTGCCTATGGTAGGATTTCGAGATGACCCGCTGCTCAGTTTGGGCGTGCACGAGATACGCTCAAATCGATTGGTGATCGACACCTGCAATGATACATACGCTCCGCAGCGCCCACTTGCTGCGGCACAGCCAACGTTTCTAAGATCTATGCCTGGATCAATGTTACCATTGCTACACCCAGATCGATGGTTCCTCTGCTTGGGAGATACCGATGCTAACGTCCGAACTAGGGAAGGTGACTTAGGATTACCCGTCCTCGCAATACCCTACTGGTGTCGCTCGCCGGGGAACTTCTGCTGCCCCAAATCCTCGAATTCATGCTGCAGGTCAATTGACGGCATCGCAGTCATAGTTCGTGGTCTGCTTAAAGTGCAACCGTATGCAAAGGGGGTAACGGTCGCATATGGTCACCTATACCTATCTCCTTTTGCAGTCTCGCTTAAGAGCAATGCATATCGTGTTACATCATATGGTTGCTTCAGGTTTGTCCTACCCCAAGTTTTTCTCGGTCCCGCTTGGCAATTTCAACTGTCCTCTGTTATGATATTCTGTTTGCCGCAATTCCCATCTAAACTTTTTGCAAGCCAGTAATAGGATCCTCGCTAAACACATCCGCAGAACGACACCCCCTGCACCAAAGCTTTATTTCAAGCTTTATCGAGTTAGGGAACTAGTTCAACCGCCGATCGTAAGTCAAATAGGCTGACTAATGGGTCTACTGTACACCGTTGTACCTTGCCAAGGCGAAGGAGTCCTCTACGCTGCTACTGTTACCTCCGCAACTCCTACTATGCATTGCCGATAGTCGCACACAGCGCGCGTATACTTCCCAGTTCGCCTCCTGAAAGGACCATGCATGATGGAGCAGCGGGAATCTCGGTAAGCCTGTTGCCTTCAGCGTACTAATGTCCAATCGAGCTTTCGAAGCGAGTTAGATCCAAGATCCGTAAGGCCAACCTAATTAGGGCATACCGTCCTACATATACACCTAATCGGCCTTCTCAATCTAGAGCATCCAAACACAATTAGTTACATCGCTCGGGTAGTAAATACGTTATGCAGGGCTATTCTATCTCGGTAGCGAGGCTCATCCATCCAGTACCAACAGCCAGGTATGCATCATTGATCATGCGCGCCTTCAAGCGCGTAAACGCTACCGGCTGAGTCATAAACGGTTGCTGTTATGAATCCGCCTGGGAGCAAAAGGATGAGCCACGATACTGCCGATTTCCCCCAGGGGCCGTTGACACTGCGCCTAACATGCATTACTCCCCGGTCCGGCAATGGCGAGAGCTACTAAGAAACTAAATCCAGGGGCTTCTGCCAACTTCCAGGTGATACTACTTCGAAGTCCTACGACTTTTACCAGACTTGGCATAACTGTTATTCACCCCAAGGATCCGCGACCCCATCTGTTGGTGACTGCCATACTTGAGTATACTGCTTCTATCCTAGCCAAATCCCTTAACTAAGCCACTCTGGCCGGTTTTCAGGCATTAGGCATCAAAAATCAGGCCAAAAAAAAACCCAGACCCAGATGAAGCGGAACATACCGCTTCTCTAGCGCTTCCCCATTCGTGTAATGGTAGGTTAACAGGGCTAAGGGGACGGCAAATACCTTCCTCCTCACACCCCATGGTAAAATCCCCTATCCGACGTAGAGCAGGAGAATGAAACAGGCACAGAGCTGAACTCAGCATTCCGATGATGCCGAATCCTCTTAACTACACCGGCAAACCCTTTCGCTGAGCAGGTCTCGGGCATACCTGGCGTCGATCCCGCGATCTCGACGCATGGTCTTAATTGTAAGCCCGCCCGGAGCGGACATTGATGCCACATCTCCAATCCCAGCAGCCATTCTTTTTTTTTCTACAGCCCGCCAGACCTCACTTTATTCATTCCGCCCAGCACGGCGGCGGAGGTTGCAAGTCTGCAATAACTCTTCATCGGAGACCTAAGCCTTCCAGCGTGCATAGGCAACGCGCAGACCTCGTGGCCGCCTGCATCACACCTACTTCGTTGGGGACTTCGTTGGAGAGAAGTGATACCGTCACCATCAAGATGCCTACCTTACTACACATGGGCTAAGTTGGAAGTATTGGTGCATTTAGGATGGTATCCAGTGACCGTGCCGTATCTTGGGAGCTTCTCACGCCATGCCGCATGCTTTGCGATTCCCAAACTTCGATGGATATCTTCAAAAGTGGCGGTGATGGGGCTTGAAGATTCACTATTAGCTCATGCTCAGTCCGAGATGTATATCGATAATTAAGCCACCCATCCACCATGCGACACAGTATATTGCATGGATAGTATACCAATTATCACTCTAGACAGTAGTAGTTTTCCCCATCTCTTTGAACTGCTACGTAGAAGCGGATCAACAGCCCAGAGGCGATGATTCCAAGTTGGGGAGGAGGTTCAACCATAAAAAGCCCAGAGCTGCACGTACGACCCCTGAAATGATGTACATCAGGGATAAGGGCATCACATACACGAACCTAGCTGACAACAGGGATGAGAGTTATTAATCTTCTTGATGTAAATAGCTCTATTTTGTTCCCTGATTGGCTTAATTAACGAAGTTGGTCCAGAAAATTATCTGCATCATGCGAGAGATATCACGTATTCCCACGTGCGAATGCAACTTGTGTAGCAAGTGCTAACACTGACGGCCAACAAACAGCAAGCATCAATCCGGCTATCACCAACAATACCTCTGCCACCCCTAACACACAGCCCACTCTGAATTACCACGCCCCGTTTCTCATTTTCCCTTGTTTCAATATCTTGCAAGAATCTGACGATTGGGTAAAGATAAAAGTGTCGGCATGCGCCCCACAAACTAAGGGATACCATGTGGCCCCTCGGTTCCCGGAAGGCAATGCTCACGCAACAGCAAATATGTTGATTGGTCCGGTATGAGTACAGCGACATATCCTTTCTAACGAAATCCCTCCAGCCAGGACCTAGGGCTGATTGATATGCAATGGCACCGCATTCCATGGAATGGCGGTTGTTACATGTGTTTCTTACCAACGATGCCGACTGTTGCAGTACCCGTGACGAACGTTGGGGGCGGGCTGAGTGTCAGGACCGTGGACGAGTATGACACAGTGGTAGAGTTCAATGACTCATTGATAGAGCTCGATGTGAGTGTCAAAGTTACGAGGTGTGGGGTGTGTGTCGTAGTCTGCGCCGGCCAAATAGTCACTTCAGACACAGTAATGGTGATGAATCGCGGAGTCGCTGTGGTATGGTCTGGACTTGACGGTGAGGGGGTTGGAGTGGCCGTGACAGTGATGACAGTGAATGGGGATTCTCCCGCCGGGGTTGATGCCAAAGACGTCGGGCTCGCCGTAACGGTCACAATAGTGAAGGCTGGTGTCTGGCTTTGGGCAATCGAGCCAGTGACCGAGGAGGGTGGGGGTAAGGAGATGGTTTCTTCCGAGTAAGAAGTGTAAGTTATGGTGAAGGTCTCGGTCAGCTGTTGACCCGGAGCCGTTTGAGTGTTGCTGCTAGAAGGTGGCCAGCCGCTGATGGATTGGGTTGGTGTCCAGGTTATCGAGTTGTCTGTCACAGTGATGGTGGTGGCCGTGATCACTTGGGTGGCCGTGATCGTAAAATACGAGATACTAGACGAGGTACTGGACGAGCTGCTGTGTGGCCAGCCACTGATTGGCGTAGTTGGCGTCCATGGAATAGAGTCATCAGTGACCACCCCAGTAGTAGAGGTGGAGGCCGTGGTAGTGGCTGGCCATCCGCTAATGTGCTCAGTGGGTGTGAAAGAGGCCGGCTCCATGCCCTCGGCAGACTGGATCTTGGGAGGAAGGGCATAAATGCACGCCGCCTGGATGGCGATGAAGAGAGCGCTGAGGGTTGGGAAAGACATCTTCGGGTGTGATTGGATATGTTAAGTGAGCCGTGGGGTAAACTGATTGAGTTTTATGATTTCCAACGGGCGATGATGGCTCAGCTTCCAAGTTTGTCTTCGACTCCGTGTTACTCTGTTTGTGGGATGGGATGGAAGAAGAACGATCAAGTCCGTTATTGATGGGGGTTTGCCTTCAAGACCCTGGACATTTCTAGACAACCAGAAAAGAATCGAGTGGCAACAGCGATTTGAACTGCAAAGACGGTAGCCGCGAATTGATACCCCTGAAATACTCTACAGTCATCTGGAAGGTGAGGATGAGAAGGGCTGGCGATGTACCCAAATAGGTCGGACGCGACTTCTTACATTTCTTCCTAGACACATCACGGAACCGAGCGAAACCACCATAACACCATACATGTATTGCTGTTTGGTGTCTTTTCCCAATAATCCCGAGATGTTCCAGTTTTGTGTAGGCCATTAAGAGCTATTAATCATTTACATTTGTCCATTTGATTTTCTCTCTCCGCAAGTATTAGGTATAACGCAGGAGACGTGAGCCTCAACTACAATGAGTTCGCATCCACCTGTCTCAAATCAAAATACGTACTGTATGTACTATGTTCGAATTGTAGCTAATACCTAGGTGGGAATAGCTCTAGTATATTGGAAAAGAGACGAACATGGTATATAAGCTCGGAATAGCAGGGGAGAATACCTACATAGACAACCTTCTCAAACCTCGCCGAAGGTCAAGTATACCAGTTGCGCTAGACCGTAACGATCGCAATGCCCCGTTTCATAATGTGCGCTGCTTCTCTCTTTGTGAAACGGCGTTGTGCGCTTAGTTAATAACACGGCGGCACCCGCCGGAGAAGACGATTGGCCAAAACCGCGCTTCAAGGTGAAGTTACAGTAGGCGCATACGTATCTCCGATTGCTGTGCAACGTCACTAGTGCCTGCCCAGCACTGCCCAATCCTGCTTGCTCTGTGACTTGCAACGCTGCTGACACCCACTATGTATGTAAGCTAGGAGTGCCTTCCAATTCCAAAGTAGGCAACAGTTTTAGGAATGTGTTCCCAAAATGGACTTCGAGCCCCTCCTACTCACCTACATCACCCAAGTACATACTACCTAGGTAGTCTCTAAGTGAAGGCGTGGATTATGCTATTGTATTCCATCGGTGCAACCGGTAAAATTGGCGTGTTTGTGTTACGATACGAGGATGCTCTACAACTGCGCATCGTTCCCGTCATGGTGTGTTGATACTACCTACCTTAGTACATGAAAGGCTTAGAGCACGCGAGTTGCATTGCCCGACTGTACTGGTTTTAAACGTCCTATCATTACAGCGGCGAATGTTACGGCAGAATTAAGTCGCAAACGACGCGCGTAGCAAACTGCTCATAGCTACTCCAGTAACATGTGGTTAGGGTGTGACACAGAAACTCTCTCAGGCTACAAGGCAGCATCTCGTTTGTAGAATGTTGAGCTCCACACCACGAGGGGTCCGAAATAGAAACAACCGTCTCTACACGCCTACCTAACAGCCTAACCTACCTAGGTGTTGTGCAAGCCTCCAAGGTGGCGGTTTATGGTAGCATCAGTCACCCTAGGGCCTGCTCATTCATCCTCGCTCAAACAACATTGCTCATCTCAAGGCAGCATCGGCAATGCTGTGCTGTAGTTGACATGGCGTTCTTGGCCGGCTAATTTTGGCATAGGATGTTAGGCATTTTAGGGAAAGAAGGAAGCGGCAATCTCCAAGGTAGGGAATAATGACTAAGACATGCAATTCCGGGAGCTCCATTCTATGTGTCACTCAGGGAGTAATCACGGTCATATACAGAGCGCAACTGACAAAGTTCTTACCGCCTTTGATTCACTGCATGTAATCTGGCCGACTTATCCTACGTTACCCATAGCACTTATCAATGGCTTGGGCTTACAGGCTATCAACGTAGAGGTAGGTGCTATTAGTTTTGCCAGTCTGAACATCTTACCTCAACAGCACAACAAAAACGACAAAAAGGGTCGGCTCAAACTTACAGTAAGTTTAGAAAAGCTCATAGTATGATCAAAAGGCCAAAAGTCTGTGCATTACGAAATCAGATACGCCTCTGCAATGTGATCTTTCTTATTAAGACAACAACGATTAGGGAATTAGGTCTTTGATTAACGAACACTGCGCAGAGTATACGAGTGAGCGCCTTGTGTGCTGATCTATCAATATGAGAGGCATATTACCCTTTGAGGCCCACCCGTTACAAAGTGCTGGATGAAGCAGTGAATGGCCTCGCAGGTATATTTCACTTTGTCTTCAACAGTCTTTTGCCCTCGAGCACACCTCTCTCCTGGAAGCTTCAGTCCCATATTGTTTACGTCTCGGTCTATATATTCCTACACAGAAAACTTTCCGTCTTACTCGGGCCTCTTTACCTTTCCTGTCCACTGATCATCTACTACGAGAGCAGCGAACTTTGCTGAAGCAGATCAATTCCATCCTGACTAGCTCAATCTTGCCTTTGCTACTATCAAGAAATCTCTTTTCCCTCCCCATCTTCACTGGGATTGACACATGAATCCTACACGTTGATTCCCAGCTAGGGCCATATCCCATACATGACCACTACTGCCAGGTGTCACGGAACAGAACTGCAGCATATTCCGGTACACTACAAAGCATAACGTTACAGAGGTGGGTGCCTTCGTGTCCACAGCTACTTCTATATGCCCACGGTCGAAACCGTGATACCAGGTAAAGACGGGAACGTCCCCCAGACCCAATTCACTAACAGAGCCTCGTTTGGATGCAACCTCAAGGTTTCGGCATCCACTGTTGTCAGTGAACAAAAT
The DNA here is from genome assembly GCA_022495125.1 of Xylaria acuta. Classification (NCBI taxonomy): domain Eukaryota; kingdom Fungi; phylum Ascomycota; class Sordariomycetes; order Xylariales; family Xylariaceae; genus Xylaria; species Xylaria acuta. Next base: position 99,020 of record MU383143.1, on the reverse strand, counting down.
ACGCACAACACTCTTGGTGGCCTCGTATCTTTAAAATTACATGAGACCAAGAGCTCAGGTGGAATCTCCAAGGTAAATACGCGACTAACTGTCAGCTCAAGGGCTCTTTCCTCATCGGGGTCCCGTATCCTTATTAGCAAGTTTAGGTTGAATATGCCTCTCAGCGGTGACTGCTCTGTCCCGACAATGCAGATGGGCAAGTTAGCACCTGCCCTTCGTGCATCGACAACGGAGCTAGCATACATGGAGGGGGATGATCCCAGCACCACCGCCTCTAGCAGCGGGCCGTTTGTCAGCGAGACAAGCAGCAGCGATGGAGACGGTAGCTTCCTCTGGGACAACATTGACCGACTGTCGTCTATGAGTGATGATTCACGGGCACTTGTTAAGGTCGGTCTAATGCCATGCTTTTACTACAATGGGAGTATGCTACTGAACAAAATACGGCTTAGAAGAAGGATCGCCGAACGGTGCGCGGCCCACTTGCTGCTCTGCAAACAGATACCAGTGAGCCCCGAGATGTGGACAGTGATGCGCGCTTCACGGATTGGGATGGGGGGAGCTATGTCTACGAGCCAAATGGATCTTTCGTGGGTACGATGCTTGATAATAGCCGTACCGAAATCGCACCCGACGACTCCATCTCGATGAAAGATATCCATCGGGCACCGTATGGTAAGCTGAGCATTGAGAGTTGTGGCTACGGTGAGACTTGAGGGCTGACTCCCTACTCTTAACATAAGAGGCCGTATCGGATGGCGAGTGCAGCGACGACGAGTCTGTCTGCTTAGGTAAGTACATTCACAAGGAGACATAATTGTGGAAACATCTCTAACACTCTTTATTGCAGGGACGAGCAGGAAGAACAAGTATGAAGATCGGCTTATTAAGCTGGGTGGTGTTGAGAGACTGCCGGACATTGATGGGAGGCGACACTATCGCATCGAGCTAGCGTGAGCCATCTCCTGAGAAGCTGACTTAGCGGAAAATTGACGCAATATTCACTTGCAGCATCGATAAAGTAATCGAGGAGGATAAAGTCCGTACGGAGTTGGGAACTATCAATCTTTCTAGCTCTGGGCTCGTAATCCTTAATAGTGACGGTCTCCAACCCAAGCTTGTATCCGACTTGGGTAAGCCGTGAAAGCCTTAAGGATTCATAATTATGTCTATTCGTTTACTTATTTGACTCGGCAGAGGCTTTCAACAATGGATTCCTAGAGGTCAAAAGCTCGCCCGTGTCAGGGTATGGAGCATTCGCCGTCCGCGATCTTGAACCCTGCACAACCATCCTCCTCGAGCGAGAGCTATTCAACGCCAACACTTTCGACCTGTACCAGAAGCTGGATGCTCTCACCGAGGAGCAGGCCAAGGCGTACCACACTCTGTACGGTCACAGGCGGAGCTCGTCCGAAGACATCCGTGCGGCTATTTGGCGCACAAACAGGTACGTTGGGATCAATATGCAGTATCGCGATCATATCCTAAGCCGTCCTGAAGCTTCATTAGTGGTAGGATAAAGTACCTTGTTCTAAAACGCTAATCCTTCCATCCCTTCACGCTTGTAGGTTCTCTGTCAATCGAGGGGGCTCTGTTTTCCTCGTAGCGTCGCGGTTTAATCACGCGTGCAAGGGCCGTAACAACGTCGACTACTCGTATGACAGCACCAAGAAGTGCATGGTTTTCGCAACCAAAGAGAAGGTCACCGCCGGGAGCGAGCTCTTCATCCGATACGGCAGCGACCCGCAATACCTGTTCTCGACTTGGGGCTTCCGCTGCAGCTGTGGCGGCTGCCCGGGCATCTCCGAGGACGACTGCAAGGCCATCAATCGATCACCTTGGGATCAGGGTCAGGATGATGACTTGGTGTGGAATTAACTACTAGACCTCGTCGATATTGTGGTTGCATGATCTGTAAGACTGGCTGTGTGACATCTACCTACATAGGGGGCATGGAACGCGAAGAAAGCTGATGGTAGGGATATTCGCCATCTTGTACAACAACCTTTCGCTACTTACTCTCCAACGATCCCGGAATATCAGCCAGATATGGAGCATACACGGATTTCATTTCACTGTCATCATATGCTGGCTAAGGAACACACAGGGATGTCGTGGTGGTAGCATGTGAAAAGGGGGCTCACAATGTATACCGGACAGGTGGGACATTGATTTATGCGGCTTATTTTACCGAGTGCACATTCCAATAATAGAATTACCTGCGTTGCTTTCCTCAAGACCCCTTCCCGCTTACTCGAGCAATATCATGCCTGCATACGTGAGACTCATGGGGGTTTATATATACGACAATTGTAGGAAGTATATGGAGGGGACGGAATCTGGCACTTGTCAGCAGATAAACCAAGGGTAAAAGGCAATATGGGAATGAGGAGATCTGATCATAGAAAAATTCTACGAGAAGCGTAACGATGCGACTCTTCCTCTGAATTCATATCAGCCGCTGACGTTATGGTAAGTGACTCACCTGGACTGAACTGATGTAACGGTGCCTACATATTTAATGAAACAAGCACAGCCAGGGCGTGCTCATGCAAAGATCTTCGGTGTAACAAGTTTCAAAACACAAGCATAGGCAACCAGAAGCGGAATTTAAACAGAGGCTCTAACAGATGAAAAAGTCTTCTATGATACAACTAACAATGTGCAGGATCGCAGTAACTGATACACTCTATGACCGGGTTTTTGTCTCCACTGACGCCGCCAGCTTCGCCCTTAATTAAAAGTTCCGGCTCATGTCGTTCCTGATTCTCTGGTAGTCAAGCATGCCCTCGATGCTGCCGACGGCACTGATGGCGACATCCTGGTCCCATAATTTTCTGTTGGCGAAATCCATGACATCCTTCTCTGTAACACGGTCGATGGTGCGCTCAATCTCGCCGGGGTTCATCCGACGGCCGGTGGTGATGATCTGGCGTCCGATGTCCTCAGCGACGGCGGAGGTGCTGTCGAGGGACAGGAGAATAGAAGCCTTCAGTTGAGCCTTGGCGCGCTCGACCTCGGGTTGGGTAACATTACTCGAAAGTCGTGACCACTCACGCTGGGCGAAGTGGATCAGATCATCGAGCCGAGTAAGCTGGTCAGAGACAAGGTAGATACCCCAAAGGCTAGTGAAGTTAGCGAAGAAACTGCGAAGCAGCATGACTAAACCTTACCCAGTGTCGTTATAACTCGTAGAGAAGCTCATGAAGCTGTTGGCGAGATCGTTCTGGTGCACGAAAGAGGCAAGCTTGCTACCCTGGTGAGGAGCGCTGCCCATAGCCTTGTCGTAGTTGCCAACGATGGCCTGAGTGACCAAAGCGGTGAAGTAGTCCTCATCGTTCCAGCTAACACCCTCCACGGCAAGTGCGATGTGAGCGGAACCGATGGTGTCGTCACGAATGCGGACCTCGGAGCCGATGAAGTTGGGCTTCTTCTTGGACATAATATAGGCCTCATTGTGGGGTGAAGTGGTAGGTAGACCAGAGAAGTTCTTCTCGGCGAGCTCGACCAGCTGCTCGTGGGGGACACCACCAGCTCCAACTAGAACCATGCGGTCAGCAGTGTAGTTGGTCTTGATGTAGTTGGATAGCTCGGTTCGGGTGATGTCGCAGATGTTCTTCCGGGGTCCTAGGATTGTCCGGCCCAGGGGTTGATGTTGGTAAGCGGTAGCGTGAAGGTGATCGAACACGACCTCATCAAGTTGCTTCTCGACCTCTTCGGACTCGCGGAGAATGACGTCGCGCTCGCGTTCGATGGCGAGAGGCTCTAGCTTTGAGTTTTGAAGGATGTCGGCCAAGATATCGACAGACCGGGGAACGTCGGAGTTGAAGGCTCGGGAGAAGTAGACAGTGCTTTCACGCTTATCGGGGGTTAGTACTGGCTGGGAGTTTTGGCCGGGTTGCCATTCTACGCACCGAGGTGTAAGCGTTCAGGTGACTGCCCATGTTCTCAATCTCGAGCTCCAGCTGCTGTTGCGTCCGCCTTTTTGTGCCCTGTAATGCCATCAGCCGGCTGGGTTGGTGTCGCATGAGCCTGGAAATCGTACCTTGAAGGCAAGATGCTCGAGGAAATGTGCGGTGCCATTGGTCTCGCTGGTCTCGGCCCTTGACCCGGCGTCGATCCAAACTCCGACGGTCGATGTCTGCGCCCAAGGGGAATACTCGGTGGCGACCTTAATGGGGGAGTCAGCAGCCACGATTCCACGAGAGCCCGGGGCTCAATTGGCGCCTGTAGGAGCTTACCGTGAGGCCGTTCTTGAGTGTGGTGCTCTGGGTCTTCGCACCAGTAGGGGGCGTCACCGGGGTCGCGAAGCTTCTCTTAAATGGGCGGATAAGAGGGCTAGCAGCACGGCTGCGCACCTGGCCAAGGTTCAGGGCGAGTCTCCTGGACGCCATTGTGGTGCGTTGGGAGGGCGGGCGGGCGTGGGTGGTGATGGGGGGAGGGTTGAGCGGTTTGATGGAAATCGAGAGTCCAAAAGGCCCAAATTTTGGTTGGTCTGAATTGGGTTGCCCGGCTGCTGTGGCTTGCATCCATGCCGGATGTGGCGCAAAATGTCTGTTAAGTCGCGGAGCCGGAATAATCGCCTTTTGATTGGCTGCGCTCGTCCAACGTGACGAGGTTTAGCTGAGCGTTGCCCCGGGAGCTCGGACCAGCTACAACGGGGGGGTCCGTCATCATCCGATCCACCGGATACCAGATAAGTGCCTACCTAAAGAACTAACCTACTAGGTATAAGGTTCTATCTACATATAAACTAAACCACGACAGAGTCAACGGTGCCGGGCACTGTCTTACCGAGAGCTACAACGGCATCGTCATAAGCGTATTGGAATTATACATCTCCACCATTTTAGGCATCCCTCTCTCGTATAGCAATACACGACAGCTTTTTGATTTCTTGTCTTCATGGTTGCTTAGGCTATCAACTTGTCGGCAGAGTCCTGGACAACACAATATCGCTGGCACTGGTTGCAAACAATGGTATTGGGACTCACTACCTTCCCATCACTGGGGCGAGTTTCTCAGGTCAAGAGCCAAGTCATCTCTTTCTCGGCGCTTCTAGAAGTTGCCGATCACGATGCTGAGGAGCCATGGGAGATCTGTCTGTGGCACTCTTCCGGTGGGCAGCCCTGGGAGGAGACGATGTTTTCGTCGGCTCCGAGAACAGACTCTCTCACGTTCCTCCAACAAGGCAGCCTAAGCCACCGGTGTCTTTCCTACAGCGTTGCGGTGCCTATGACATCGTCTCTGCATTTTACTCTTAAGTATCGCTCTGGTCCAACCCAGCCTTGGATTTGGGCCAGAGATGAGTTAGGCATTGATGACGGACTCGTCACTCTAAACGTGGAGAGCCAACGCCTACTGACAGACGAATTGTCAAACATAATCCGAGGGCTAAACCCAGAGCTCAAGGTCAGGTCTGTTGCGAGCCAGACACCTCGTACACAGCTGTGGACTATTCAAGCTGCAGTAACACCAGCGAGTGACGACCGATCAGCGTACGCTGATGTCGAGTTAGGCATCCCCTGGGGCGGCTACGTACGGTAGGCTATTTCACCACATGTTCAATACAGCACTGTGTATTGGACGCGTCTTAAACGGCTCTCGACGAGTGTTGAGTGTAACCATGACATAACAATATCTTAGCATCAGCTTAGCTTTAAGACTCTGAGCCACGTCTAGTACCACACCAACAACTCGAGAATTTCTCTTTTACGGCGACGCTTGTGCTAATGCGATACAGCTATTTCGCATTAGTCCGCCACTCGACTGCATGGTTAGGCCCGAGGCATGGAAAAACTAGTTTCAGTCTCGATAAGGACGCTTTGCTGTGCTCTTTTCTTAGTCATGAAGGGAAGCATCTGGTTCTTCTAGGGATTAGTAACATCAATAACGTCACAACTCTTCTCCGCAGCTCTAAACATGGCCCAGTGATGGTTCATGTAAGCTGCAGGAGTCCCTGTTCAATATCAAGCAACTTGACTGACCTAGACATCGTAGATACGCAATGATGGGAGCGCAAATTCTTTTGGTACGGTACTAGCCGCTGTGGGCGACAACTGCGAGAGTGCTATTGCAGCAGCTATGTACCACGCGCGGGCTCTTATTCCATTCACATCCAGTACACACAATGCGCTTTCCCAGGAGCCTTTGGTTCACTGTAGTGACTTTAAGCCCGAATGGATGCAGAACTGGTATGATGGCTTGGGTTATTGTACGCACTTGCCATTGCTATCAAGCTAGCATCAGACTCGTTAACAAACTATATACCTAACAGGCACTTGGAATGCGCTCGGACAACGCCTAACCGAAGACAAGATATTGAACGCCGTAGAGTGTTTGAAGAAGAATAACATCAACATTAGCAATTTGATCATTGATGATAACTGGCAGGATGTGGATTTCGATGGGCCCGACTCAAATTCGTACGGTTGGAAGAAATTCGAAGCCGAACCTGGAGCTTTCCCAAACGGACTGAGGCATACAATATCTCGAATTCGCGACAGCTTTCCTAGTATTGAACACGTTGCTGTTTGGCAGTATGTAGCTTCTACATTCTCCTAATTCCCCATTCTGTAGGCTTAGGCCTTGTAATCCACCCGGAACTTGGCTGAAATGCTTGCTATTTATGAAAATACTTATTCTAACCTCGGGCAGTGCGTTGCTCGGATATTGGGGAGGAATCTCACCATACGGAGACATCGCGCAGCAGTATCAGACTATCCAAGTCCGTCGTGAGGGTTGGAAAGATGATGGCGTGATGACCGTGATTGCCGATACGGATGTTGGAAGATTCTACGATGACTTCTACCGGTTCCTGTTATCATGTGGCGTAGACGGGGTAAAAACTGATGCCCAGTTTATGGTAGACACATGGGCTTCAGCGGAACGTCGCCGAGAGCTCACGAATACGTATCTGGACGCCTGGACGATTGCATCTCTTCGACACTTTGGTGCCCGGACTATCTCATGCATGTCGCAAACGCCACACATACTATTTCGCCAACAGCTATCGCAAAATAGGCCAACCATCCCAGTACGGAACTCAGACGACTACTTCCCAGATGTTCCAGAATCGCACCCTTGGCATATATGGGCAAATGCGCACAATACGCTATTTACACAGCACCTAAACGTCTTACCGGACTGGGACATGTTCCAAACCTCTCATAAAAACGCTGGTTACCACGCCGCTGCCCGATGTATCAGTGGCGGGCCCATCTATATCACAGATGTGCCTGGAAAGCATGATCTTGAGTTGATTAACCAAATGACAGGCCTAACTACTCGTGGTAAGACCGTTATTCTTCGACCTAGTGTGTTGGGTAAAACAATTGACCCCTATGCCGGATATGACGAAGAGTACGTATTTCAAATACTCGTTGTCCCTTTTTAGCAAGCCTCGGGCATGTTGATTCTGCACTTTCGGAACTTTGCCGAACTCTTATTATGCAGCAACCGCTGACTCTTAGCTTTGGACAGTGCGCTTCTCAAAGTCGCGTGTTACCACGGCAAGGCCGCGACAGGGACTCCTATTCTCGGAGTTTTCAACACCAGGCCGCACATTCTGACGGAGATAGTCTCAATTGACTCTTTTCCCGGCTTCGTTCCTTCAAACAACTACATCGTGAGGTCACATGCTAGCGGCAAGGTCAGTACAGCGACAGAACATGAGTCGCAGACGGCTCGCCTGGGTGTGACGTTGGAAGTAGGCTGCTATGACATCTTTACAGCGTACCCAGTGACTCAGTTTGACAGTGAAACCAATGGCAGAATCAACACTGCATCATTGGGTCTCATAGACAAGCTTACTGGTGCCGCTGCTATCATCGAAAATCACTTCGAATTCCTCTCCACCGGACGGGTTCTCTCCGTTACACGATTGAAAGCCTTGGGCACACTCGGTAGGTTTACCGGAATTATCCTATACAGGGACGTTCCAGTATCCCGTAGGTTTTCGTTAACAGTCCCTCTAGGGTTGTATATATCTGATCTTCCTCATATGTCGATTGAGCGCGATTTCATGGTAACCATCCAAGGCCTGCCCATACCTCCCTACACTGTTACTGTAAACCAGAAAGATAGCCATGTGCTTGGTATCGACATTCAGAAAGCGTGGACTGATATGGACTTGAGTTCTGGTTGGAGTAACGAAGTTGAGGTGAAGATATACTTTGATGCTGAACATTGCTAAGCAAGAGTCGTTTTGCTGCAAGGGGGGCTTTCGGGCACAGCAAGATACCGTGTGACGTAGATGTAAGGATATCTCTTAAGTCTTGCGCCCAAGGTCGTAGGGAATAATCTAGCGAGCGCCATCTGCATTCGCGTAAGAGACAACGCCGCAAGATGCCACACTTCTCTCACATTAAGGCTCCCCGTGCTGAACATTGGCAGGATGGATGGTTTGGGTGTTGTTTGACATCAAGCTGTTAGAAGTATACCGGCGCCATAAATGCCTCCTTCATTAATGAATCAAGGTGCTCACTGAAATCGGACGTCTGTTTCGTAGCTTTTCACCTGTGTCTTCCCGCGTCCCTAACTTTCTGGGCCAGGAACTGCGAGACGGCCCTTCTCCCTTCTGTTCTAAACATTGCATCGTTATGAAAGGCGCCATCGACTGATGTCCTGCGTACAGGTAATTGAAGCTCTACACATCTGTCATAAAGTTGTTGGCTGAGTTCCGGTGGCACCAGCTCATCTTTAGCAGCCTGTACAATCAACACCTCAGGCGCAGAGCCATCTGTGTCGTATGTGTCGGCAATGAGCTCGAGGTTCTTCCAGCTGTCAAGATGATTGCGTAGAAAAGGCCAGAGGTACTTATATGGCAGCCACTTCTGCGGATAGAGGACCTCCAGCATGGCGCGAATTGACGTGAATGGCGTTTCAAGGATCAATGAATTCAAGCGAAGGTTCCAAGGCATGGTCTTCTCGGCAGCCAGATTGGTAGCTACGCCAGACCCGATGCTCTGCCCCCAGAGCACAACCTCGGCCGGACCTCGAGGGCTTCCGGGATCATCGCCAGACGCTTCCTGATGCTTGCGCGAAATCCAGTCAATCGCGGCGGATGAATCGAGCCGCAGGCCTTTCTCCGTCGGCCGACCACGCGATGTCCAATATCCTCGGTAACTTAGGCAGACCATTGTACATCTAACATTCGTTTGCTCTGTAGCCATTTCTCTTCTGAACATACTTAGCGTTGATGATAGATTCGGAAGACGCGGGGGGGTGGAGGCAGCGTTTCCTAGGTGAGGATAAGCTTCCAATTCATTTCATACTGAGCAGAGGTATATGCGAACCCTGAAAGTAGAGAATGTAGAAAGCAGTGTCTGGCGAGCGCAAGTCCCTCTTGGACCCTAGTTCTACATCCGTAACGCAGAGGGCTAGGTCGGTGCCATCAGCGGCACGAATTCTTTCCTCTCGCCAAGCAATGCCTGCAAGTCTATCCTTATAGTCGTATATCTTTTCCCGTCGAGAGTTCGGAGGTAACCCAGGCATGTAGATGATCTTATTCTGAAAAACAACCATCATGAAGCACTTCCACGTCCATAACGACACCAATAAGCCCCCAAACACGACTGGCGCGAGCGCCAGTCCATGTATATGAAAATGCCTCCTACATAATGGCGTTTTGGAGATATGCGTAGTAGGGACGACGGATGCTGTTATGCAGATTCGGTGGCGGTTGAGTCTGAAAGCTGCTTGTCGAGGAAGCATGCTCATTCATATCACGTGTAATAAATAGCCTCAAGTAAACTGGTTTGTATTATAGCGGTACTGGGAGATACCTAAGGTAGGTAAGTAATCAGAATTTTTACTCTTAGGTCTCAAAAGATGTAAGGATTGATGAGGTAGTACTGGTTGAAGGTGAAAAGTGAATCTTCAATAGACTCTGCCGCGGTCAGCTGTTTCCAGCTGTGAGATGAAGTACTACGTATTAAAATAATACCTGGGTTAATATAGTTTAAAAAAAAAAAAGGTACGAACGGGTAAATGAATATCTCTTTTGCGGGTTATACTAAGCTGCAGAGATCGTTTTTTAATTTGGAGACCGCTTTTGGTTAAAGACCGTCTTAGTAGTAAGGTGTTCAAAGGAATATCATAACGGAGACCATTTTCAAAGTCCGTGACCGTCTCGGCGATCGTCTCCCAGAACCCCCCCCCCCTTCTCGTGCTGATGTAGGTAGCCCTGACAATTTGCCCCCATTTGTAGCATTGGCGGGGGAGTCTTCCGCCTCAGAATAACGGCTTTAGTAGTACCTCCAAACGATTCCCAAAATTTACTAATTGGCATCAAACACAGAATTCACTATGCGTCTGCAGAGTAACGAGTGCTATTCATTCTAAATGCAGAGGCATTTATGGCATGCCAAGTGCAGTATCTCTACTATGCTTGACAGGTGCCGACTTTACCTACACAGAAAAAATAATACCCTATACAAAGCTTGCATCATCCTCCTGCCACTCAAGCGAATACGCATGATTCGGCCGATTCACCCCTAACGAACGCGGGTATGCAGGTTTCAAATTCGCCCCTTGAGCCCCCATGATTAGATGGAAAAGCGCCCTACGTGACTGACTCGTCCGGTTCCCAGGCTAATTCCAAACAAAGACTCGATTTTTATGATCGGCGGCCCCCTAAACCAGCCCACTCGACTTCAACAGTCTATAAATTGAGGGAGTAAGTCGATCCATAAGTGATTAGCCGAGAAACCACTTCGCGAGGTAGTATGTAATGCATAGCTCGACTTGGACGATTGCGATGCAATCGTATTCAAGGGACTCGAAGACTGATAGGAGTCTTTATACTGCCCCAAAAATTCTAGCCCCCATTCCCCATCCCCCATGTGGTAGAGTAATGCGTCAAGGCCTTACATAGTAGAACTAGCTACAGGCCGTTCTGCCCCCTTTATTGAAATTCGACATACGAAGCCAAAGAAAGTATTGTAGAAATAACCGAAGCCGGTTAACGGAGGCTTAGGCAAAGCCGGGTGATTTAGGATATAAATAAGCCTCAACATTCCCGCCTAACTTATAAAGGGTGAACGGACCTTAGCGTTATACAGGATTATTTACGTCGAATCTATCTGTCCAAGCCTTGACTAAAGCCTTTGCCATACCCCATACCCCCTAGAACAGTACAGACATTGCCAAAATTCCGCTTTAGCTCAGCTGTTCTGTCAATCTATTCATCAACATTAGCACCTAGACGCAGCCCGTTTCTAACGATGAGCTGCATCTACGTGGCCCAAAGGTCTTGGTATCCCCATCGACACTTAAAATACAGATACACCATCAAGTCAGCGACTGTAATCACCAATCTAATTTAAGTGACCTGTAACAAGGGCTTGAATCAAGGGCTTGGAATAGTCTTCAAATTGTAATAATCATCTAGGGCGTCAAGGGGGCCATGAAGGTCTTGTCCCCCTTTCCAGCCAGTGGGAGACCCAGGGTCTTTTATGTCTGAATAGCCTCGCGTATAGTTACCGACCTTCGCGAACAATTGCCGACCGGAATCGCCGACCCGTTAGGTCTCGGCTAGGTCATATGTTTGATCAGGCAAACGCGGATAGAAGCCTCAATCGCGGGTAGAAGCCTTAACGCGGTCTCCCGCTCATATGATTATATACATGATATCGGATCCAGCCCATTGGGTCTGTGTGACATGACCAGTCTTATTTATAATACGTAGTATCTTTTCTTGTCGAGGCGGGTTCGAGGCAGATTGTAACATTGGATGGAAATAGTAATTGCAGTGGTTTCCCCGGTCGATGTCACGTTGGGGTGATGATGTTCGTATTATCAAAGCATAAATACCTTGCCATTGAACTCTTGGCCCCCATGGAGCCTATCAATGTGCCGCGAAGAAGCAGGCTCCGGGTAGTACTCATCAAAAAAAGAAAAATTATATGCTCATTCATATCAATCTGCAATTGGTTAGCATGGCTGCAGTAATAAACGGTATCCTTTTACGATGCGCCTGCATAAATTGCTGCCACCCGTCATGTAGAGTCGCCCTATATAAAGAGAGGACCACAGGAATAGACTAAGCCAGATGTCCCTGAAGTTCACAATTGTCGACTATCGCAAAAAAACCGAGCCCGCTTCTTAACCCATTCTTATTAGTATTAATTTCGTATTTTCCCCTAATCACTTCAAACAATGGATAGGACTGGACGTGGTGTTCCTATTCATACTTTCAACGACGCACCTTGCTTTGAAACACACTATTCGTCTGCGTGTTTGAGCTTGCAGTCGCTACCTGAAGCAGATACTTCTAATGTTGAACACGCACTGGGTTCAGAGGCTTCGAATGAAATCATGAATGCAGCCACCGACCCCCCCGATACAAGAAACTCAGTTCCAAATCCAATTTCCCTCAAGTGCAATTTTGAGGCGCTTAAATCTATACACATCGGCGGGACAGATAATTCACCAAATGACACACAACAAAGTTCAAAAAGCCAAAACCCAAGGCCTTCCATCTACGATGCAATTGGGGTCGCCAATGGAGCTATCATCGTTTGTGGAACAATTCTCTCCCTCACTGTCTTAGGGTTTCTCATCTTTCTATGGACTGGCCGGGGAAAAAAGCCAGATGGTCAAGCTGCCTGCCATTTGTGGCGTACAATCTTGCTTAGCGGTCGATTGACCCAACTGCTAACCATTTCTGCCTTGATACTCCAAGCTTCTATGTCTATGCAAACAGCCGTTTGTACCTCTTTTGTTGTTAGCCTGATACTTGAGCGCCAGTCAATACCTCTTCCCAGTTGGCACTATTATCAATTTTTCGAAGTGTCAGCTCCGGGCCCTATGTTCTCATTCGAAAGCTCTTAAGCAAGACATCTAGAATTCGCATGTTAAACCCAGAGGTAATAGCACTATTCCTCCTTGCCGCCGGAAACCTCGCAATACAGTTTTCATCCATCATTTTGCTCTCCGATCTCCACAGCTATTCTCTAGTCGGATTTTCACAAGAAATTACGGCGAACTTCATGCCCCCGAATAATACTTCAGTACAGATACGAATACTACCTAGAGGCCATTGTGTGGACCTGGCACTATAATTTCAGCTAGCCTTAGCCAACGAATTTGTGGTGAGGTAGATGTTCGTATTTAAGGGAGGTATATAGTGAAACCACCGAAAAAGTCTTTTGCGCCGTATTCACGCCGACTCCTCATGCTTGTAATATTGACCTAATTATTCGTGTCTGCTATGTTTCTGTAACAGAATCTGCTGCAGCTACTCTACAAGTCTGGAGAGAACATACCCTACTTTGACTCTCAGAATGAGATGAAGTATACGTATTCATGTAGCTTAATAGCACATAACGCGCAAATATATGAGTGAAGACCTTCATGGCAATTACTACCCACACTGAAAGGCTTTCTAGTAAGGTTGGGATGAAACATTATCTCATTGTACCAAGCGGCAGTGAGATTGTCATCTACTTGTAACTTTCCCTCTAAATCGAATGAGTAAATGAAATGACTACCATCTTAGACCACGGCCCGGAAGTAACCTAGAGACCCAAAGCGTTCTAACAGTCACTTCTACTGAGGACTCTTCTGTCATTTTTCTGAGATTGCTCGAAAGTCCTCGGGTGTCACGACCGCGAGCTTGTTGTGAAATGCAGAATTCGTCAGACCTCCCATTCAGAGGATTAGGAAGGTGCAGTTTTTAAGCAGCCGGCCTTTATGAGGGAGCTCTGTGTTTGCAATTTAGTCACCTTCTAAATTATGGCAAGAGCTCAATCCGTTTAGCAATCATTCTCTCCCCAATGAGGCCCACCACACAGCACAAGCTCAACCTCAACCTCAAAGTCCCTTTTCCAGCTTGCAGTATTATTCACACCATAGGACTGGCTACGTTGGAAGTGCGTCTACTTCCCGCCCGAATCCTCGTGGGTTTTAATCTCTGCGCACTCCTGCTGAACAGTCTTGCACTAGTCATTTTCTTTTCAGCTCATCGATTTTAACCCTGAGCTGTTGACTCTGCTTTCCCTGATATTCGTACAGTAAAGAGCATCTCCCTAATTCATCTATCTCAGCAATACACCCTTGCACTTCAGCCTTTCTACCGTCCTCAGAGAAGAGATCAACGTTTGTATCACTTCCGTCGGTTCCGCTGTTTGAGCGTCGCTTCGTGCCAAGGCTCATTCGTTCATACCCAAACCAATCTATATACGCTGGGGCCCATCTCGCTGCTCTTAAGAATCACCTGGAAAGGTAGTGACAAGCCGTCAGCACACAACTAAAGCTATACCAGTCTCTTTCGGAATATTTACTTTGCTTCCGCACAATTATCCCCAATACAATATCTATCTACCTTCGCATCTTCCTCGCCTAGCCGTTTCTGAACATCTTCGTACCTTATCTTGCGGCGGCCCCGTATGAGGTGGACAAGCTGAAGCTTAGCATGCAAGCTAAAGCTCCTTCCTTAAAGCTGGAAGAGACCTGTGCACACAACTACATCTAATCCTCGCATATCTTACATCAGTTACTCATATACGACCAAGATACCTCAGGGAAAGTGCTTATTAACCTAAGGCTAGCAATTCGGCGGAATATCACCACACCATATTAACATTCATATGTTGTGAATGAGATATCGTCCTCTTTGATCTCCTCTCCATTGCCACTCTTCAACTGCATCATTATCTGGGACTATCGTTCGAGGTATGCACAAACGAGCCATAAGACCTCGTTCTTTCCTTCTATCCTGGTGTTACTTTACGGAGTGGAAACTCATTTCTGCACAGTGGTCACTCTAAACATTCATATTATTGGCATCTAAAACCATCTTGTACTCCTTCTATTCTGAAGTCCGCGTTACTAGTGCTGATAGGCCAACCTTTCTACGATCATCTCTTCAGGATCCTACTCAAACTGGAGGCATAACAAGGCGACTTTATTCACGCGGACTGGACAAACTCAGGCAACTTGAATCGTCCCATTTGCGATTTTGCCCCAAAACGGCCTTGACATTATACTTGGCCGCGAACACGATGCCAGCTAGAGCAAATTCGTACGTGCCAACGGAGAGGATTCAGGTTGCTCTGTTTGGAATGAGCGTCGTCAGGTACACAAAGGTACCTGATGCGAAAGGATGGATCGTTAAGAAGAAGGCCGATCCTCACAAGCCATTTGGATTATGGCTTCTTCCGGAGGAGCGTGACGTGGTCTGCCAGATATACCCAACGATTCCTAATGTTGAGGAGGGAAAGGGAGCTTTCATCTGGGGCTATCCTCTGCGCAACCTCGCAATCTCCATTCACACATGTGGAACCAGCGGAGACAGACCAAAAAGACTCTACCGACTAACCCACGATGGACAGCCGCATGGCGGTAAGAAGCCACGAGGCCACGGGCTTGTCGGCGTGGATCCGTTCTCATTCCACGTCTTCTTCCTAAAACATCTCGAGTGGCGATGTCGCAATCCAAGCCCCTTCCTCTCCGTCACCGATGACCGCGAGAAGATAAGCCATATGTACGAGATCTACCAACGGCGCGGCTACCAGAATATTAAGCTGATCACATTTCGATCCTATGGACCGGGTTGGGACCACAAGAAGCAGAGGCTGTATCATGTCCCCACTCTGGCATGGGAGCTCGGCCGTATGCCGTGCATGCCATTTATGGACCGCGAGTTCATAATCGACGGTGAGATTCCCCATCAGAGCATCACCAAGGAGAAGTCTTTAAGACCTGGTAATCCCCGTCGCCCAAAGAGAAGGCGCAAACCACCTACAAGAAAGTCGACTGTCCGGGAGAATAAGGGAGAGAAAAGAAGGCGCGCAACGGCATTTAAGTTACGAATTTAGGAGCAATACACGGCTCTCCAGCGATAAATGATGCGCGTTTCGCTTTTCAAAGCTGCCTTCCCGAAATCTCATCCCCCGTAAATCCATTGGCGTATAGAGAGAGAAGGCCCAGGATCACGTCAACGGGCCGCCCAATGTTAGCAGTCATGAGCTGCGCTATCACCGCCGTAATATGATGCCTTGAAACGAGCCTCTTCAGGGCTAGGGTCAAGGTTAGTCACACGGTTTCAACCCAGCTGCTCAGTCATAGCAGTGGCTCCTCCTGTTATATTCACCCCCAATATCTCATTATGAGGGGCATGAAAGCGACCGCAGATAAACGTGCTCTTCGGCGCCTAATAGAATTATCCACGTCGTTCTCTACGGAGGGAACTAAACGGTTTGCCTACTGGTGATAACCGGTCTTTGCTAGTCCTATATACTTTATGTACCGAATAATTACTCACGAGGGAAAGGGAGAGGCAATAGTGCGAATGCTTTTAAGACAACAGGGTCGATTTAAACAACAGCAAAGTATGGTTTATAGATGAGTAGTCATTTAACACATACTTGCGTCATCTTCAAAACAACTACTGGACTACGAACGATGTCATTATATGACACATTTAAAAAGCGGGACTCTAGAATTTGAGAATATGCATGGCAACCAAGTAGAAAAGACACCCTAGCCTTCCTTTGAAAACAAGTGCAGTCGTATTAGTAATAGGAAGTTCCGTGTTATGCTAAGTTCTCATATGAGTGTCTTGACATTTTCCCCTTTATAAGACTCTAGTACATGGCTCGCGCTCATTGGCTATTGCTGGTTTACCCTTCTAAAATGGAAACATGGGACATGTTCGTCGGCGTAGCAGAAGCTGCAATATTGATAATCCTGCCCACTGGATTTTCGTTTGTATGACCCTTCGATTCCCATGACATGATTCACCAAGACTGAAGTTCGACTTCCAGCTGGCTTATACGGTGATATACCGTATAGTATTCCACCCGTTGGCAAATATGCGGGGCAATTTATAGCCAAATTTACTAATTAATACGTTGCCTGGCATGCTTGGAAAGGTGATTTACAACTGGACATGTGGCGATGCCATCTGAGATATGGTGAGTCATATCCAGGACATGAATTAGACAAGATTTAACGAGAACGTAGGTGATCGTGTCGGCTATGTCCGAATCGAATCCTTATCAATAATGCAGAGGCTGTTCAGGGTAAAAACAGCCCGCAAGCAGAATCAGCTTGGGGCTCTTCAATTATGGCGGCTTAGCACCTGCTAGAAAGTTCGAAGGTTACAAAGTTCTGGCATCC
The DNA here is from genome assembly GCA_022495125.1 of Xylaria acuta. Taxonomy (NCBI): domain Eukaryota; kingdom Fungi; phylum Ascomycota; class Sordariomycetes; order Xylariales; family Xylariaceae; genus Xylaria; species Xylaria acuta. The sequence goes on along the minus strand of MU383143.1, from coordinate 81,896 downwards.
CAAGCGCCAGATACCTTGACTTTCTCCGATAAAGCCCAACACACTCGCCGTCGACGAGTCGTTAGCCAAGCTTTTCCTGAAAACGGCATGATAATTTTTGAGCCGATAATACTATCGAAAATAGATCGTTTCTGTCGAACACTACGCACCCATCGGGATGACAACCAGAGATGGATAAGCCCTCTCGACATGGCACATCAATTTAAGGCTCGTTTCATTATGGGGCTATTCATATGGAGCGTCAAGCGTACGGTAGAAACGATACTAACGGAAATTGTTGGTTACTTGGTGTTTGATTCTCTTACTGCCGGGGCATTGCGCATGTTTCGACAAAACTCTGCGACTCTCATCACTTGGTGGCGCCGCTTTCTGGCGCGAGGTAGAGGCCGGAGGCGGCTCTTTCGGGGGCGACTTCATACCTGAGGGCTGTGAAGCAGGCGTAGCTGTCTATACCATGCAACACCACCCAAGCTACTGGGACGGCCCGTTCGCCTACAAGCCTGAACGTTGACTCAGTGGCAGGGGCAAGACAAAAGAACAAACCGACTTGAGGTTCCCCTATTTCCCGTTTAGTATTGGCAGCCGGAGCTGTGTTGGAAAGCCTCTTGCGATATCTTAGATTATGCTGACATTTGGCCGCTTATTCTGGGAGTTCGATTTTCGAAGGGCAGGTATTGACCTAGTTTCTTCCGGGAGCCAAAAGTGTATCGATGGTTACTGATGTAGCCCCGTAGAATTTTATTAAAGCATACTAATCAACAAGGAAAGCAGAATAACGATCTTGAAAGCGATGACCAACATTAATACTCCCAGCATCAGCTTGGGCCAATCACATCGCTTTACCGCTCCCCGCTATCGTGAGGATAGAAACAAGCCGACATTAGGAACTGGAATTGTGCGTGGGGGCACTCACTGTTTTCATCGTCGGCTCTATGTTGGCTCTATAGATTCGTATTCTATGTTTAGGCCTTGGTGCTGAATGCTGGGTAATGTAAGAGCCGAAGGGCTTCCGAAGACCGGCATGCAAGGGGATAAACGAACGTGGAAAAAGACAGCGCTTTGGCAAATGTATAATTGCAAACACGTTTAATGAATAATATCACTGAATCACGTTGTGCTTCCGGTGGCCGAATTTCGTATGTTCTGTATGTGGCGGTTTGATGTTAAGCCGGTGAGACTGCGCCGTCCAGCTCCTCCCCTCGCTTGCATTAGGTAAGGATTTCTATTGGGCAATGCCGAGGGGCTGACTGTTGTGTTGGGTTGCGTTGACGGCCCATTCGCTGCGCAGCTCATGGTTGCATACATTGCGTCGCATTGATGATACCGTGTCTGGCCCGCCTGCGCGTGCTAGAGTAGGATTCCCCCTACTCCGTACAAGCGCACCTCCCATACGGGGCAACGGCCTCCAACTATGTGCTGAAAAGCCCCTGACACAAAGGGTGCCAAGGTTTCAATCGGATCCTCAGCTCAGAATCCTGTCGGAAGTGAAATGCTGCGTATCGCTAAAAAGGCTGGCTTGCACTCTCGGAAAACGAGCCTGCTGCCTGACCAACTAAGATTGGTTCGTTCAGCGGCACGAGTCACCCTCCTCGAACTGCCATGATCGCTCCAATCTAGCTACGATGAGCAGTTTGCCTTCCGTTTCCTACACCGGCACGTTTTGTCGGGAACCTTCACTCGTACGCAGATCATAACTATGGACGAGGCCGAGCGCCGGGCCATGCTGGCCCAGCCGGCACTGGAATCGCCGGACGGCGTGGAGCCGAATTTTGCGAATCCTCCAAACATGAATGCGCTCGCCAATGGCATCCTCATCGCTGCTCTCACCATCGCCTTCGTCGCCGTTCTAGTGCGGATTCACCATTGGGTATTCGAACTGAAGCAACTCAAGGGTAGACTTGAAGCGGGTGCGAGAATTCCTCACCTCCTTCATTGCAGATACTAACTAGCCCGATAAAAGTCCTTGTAATCAGCGGCTTCGTGCGTTAGCCATGTGGACTTACTGCTATAACTATAATTGACAGCATGATAGGCATCATACATCGGATTTACCTACTGCTTGCTGCGTATAGCGCAGGTCGAGATAGGCTGGTGGGTGCATCAATGGGATGTGACCGTTGGGGACAAAATTGGATTTTCATACGTACGTGCCTATTCTCGTCTTGCCACTCGAAACTAACAGGCCGACTACAGTGGGTATATATTGCAGGACTCTTGTACAGCTCCTCAATTGGACCCCTGAAGGTGGCTATTCTGATGGAATGGATACGCATATTCTCGCCGCAATCTCGCAACGCCTTCTTCTGGCTCTGTCATGTTGTCTTGTGGCTTAACGTAGTGTATTACATCGCAAGCATCATCGTGGAAAGTATGCAATGCACACCACGTCAACTCATCTGGGACCCGACGGTCAAGGGTACATGTCTTGACGCAAAAGCAGCTGAGGTAATCTCCTCGATTAACGTAGCTTCCGACATCGTTTTGCTCGTTACTCCGCAACTCGTCATCTGGCGGGCAAAATCATCGATAGGGAGAAGGGTTGGAATGGCTTTGATATTTGCAGTCGGTTTATTGTAGGTGGCCAGTGGTTTGAACTTAAACTTTGGATTCCCGCTGGTTCATATGCATACTAACACGATATGGTATAGCGGTGTTATATCAGCTATCTTCCGACTGGTCGCCACCCAGACGTCCTCGAGGTCGAAAGACTTTACCTATTCTGTTAGCCCTGTCTACTTCTGGGCTCTCGGCGAGCTGACCAGCCTTTTCGCCGTCTACGGACTCCCCGCCGCGCCGGCAGCATTTGCTGGTGCCACTACTAGGTTTTCCCGGTATTATACTCAATGGACACAAGGATCCTCGACGGGCAGGACCGGAGGCGGTTCTCACGCGAGCGATATCGGTCCGTGGCGAGAGGCAAGGGCCGGGCCAAGCAAAGGATACAGAAACCTTGACAGAAATAGCCTCCCGGCTAACACGGCTACCACGGAATGCACCTCGACGACTATCGGCCCAGACCCCTCAGGATTGCCAGAATCCGTCTGTGTTGTGAAAACCATAGAAATCAGGCGAGACGAGATCCGGGCTGATAAGCTTGGCGAAATAGATAAAAAGGAGATCGGGGAAGACGTGCTGCTTCGTCAACATCCGTGGGTTAAGTTAGGTTAGGGTTGCTCCCACGTCGCTCGAATTTCACATGCCAACCAAGCCAGATTGGTGGTGAACTGACTTTTCGTATGCCTTGGCCAAGTGAATTCGCGCATTTCGCCTGCCTCGTCCATCGACCCGTACAGATCCAGCCCAGTTGGCAGGCATGTCACTTAAAGTTCAAAGGAGACTAGTGTCTATGGCAGTCCCATTCGGTGCCGGTTTATCTTTTGCAGAGGAAATAGGGTTCGTTCCAGTCTCGGTGTATGCAGTGTCGTGTTGCGCTATCGGGTAAGCTCGTTATCGATTGTTTTGAGGCAGACCGATGCGCCATGATGCCCGGTTTGAACCCCGGGATTAAAAGTACCTTTCGGGCTATCGGAACTCCGAAGGGGAACGGCTTAGCAAGCGAATGAAATGACTATATACACTACATGGAAAGGCTACTCTCCCCAGCAGAATGTTGGCGAACTTCAAACTACGTATATAGTTGGGGTTCAGTAAAAGCCGACTCCACCAGGTTAGGGGGTAGGTAAGGTGGTAGGGATGTAGTTCCCCAAGCGGCCTAGCCGCTAACCAAATCAAATGCAGGATATGCTACTGCCCCGCCACCTGCCGCCCGGGCAATTGACCACCAGGCGCGATAGGCCCCTCCCGTTATTTCGTGCTTTGTCCTTTGTCACTGTGATGAATCCCATTGACGGGCAGCACCAGAAGCATTGTGTGATTTCCTGAAAAGCCCAAGCCCTCCCTCCTTTGCGGCCATTGCTTTCTTTTCCTCAAAGCTCAACGCCACGCTCCCTCGCATTTCACTCTTCCATGCCGCGTGGCGATTCGGTTCGCCTTATACGCACACAGCCCTTACTTGACACGTCATGCCTGGCACGGGCAATGTAGAAAGCAACGACGAGTTGTCGCCCCGCGTCGAGTCCCTCGCCGTCGATGTCGCTCCGAATGGGGATGCCTCGGCGCCCACCGACGGCCACTCCAGCCATCATCATCTGACGGACAGCAGGGGCTGGGATGGCAAGCTACGCATCGACCGCAGTGCCTTGATCCACAACCCCCAGGCGCTCTCGGACCCTGAGTATTCCGACGAGGAGAATGTGTTGCCTGGCGAGGAAATAGGCCCCGATGAAGGTATCTCTCCTCGTCTTGTGCAGCATCCCCTTTCACCCATCACCAACACGCAGTCCCGCTGACCACCGCGCGTCTCGCTCAGATCTACTCGACGATGAAGACCCCAACAGCGAGGATATTAGCCAAGTCCAATCACGTATTGCGTCCATCCCCCAACTCCGCCTCGAACGGTTCAAGAAGGTCGTGCGACTATGCCTCCGCCAGAATTTAATCCGTAATATCGAGGGCCTGTCTGCTTTAGCGTCCACACTGCAGGAGCTGGATCTCTACGACAACCTCATTTCTCACATTCGTGGGCTGGACGAACTGACCGAGCTCACCTCATTGGATCTTAGCTTCAACAAAATCAAACACATCAAACACATCAGCCATCTCACGAAGCTGACCAGCTTGTATTTCGTCTCTAACAAAATCAGCCGAATCGAGGGACTGGACACGCTAGTGAACTTGACCCAGATCGAACTTGGGTCGAATCGGATAAGAGAGATCCAGAACCTCGACGCTCTGAAGAACTTGGAGCAGCTTTGGCTGGGAAAGAATAAGATCACTGAACTTAATGGCCTCGGGGGATTGCCGAATCTTAAACTTCTGAGCATTCAGTCAAACCGAATCACCGACCTTTCGCCACTACGGGAAGTACCACAGCTGGAAGAGCTTTACATATCACACAATGCACTTGAAACCCTCGAGGGGCTGGAAGACAATCCCAACTTGACTATAATCGACATTTCGAATAACACAGTTAAGAGCCTCAAGGGCCTCGGTGGCCTGAAGAGACTCGAGGAAGTGTGGGCTAGCTCCAATAAACTATCGGATTTCGCGGACGTCGAGAGAGAATTAGCTGATAAGAAAAATCTCACAACGGTCTATTTTGAAGCGAACCCCCTTCAACTGAGGCAACCAGCCCTGTATCGAAACAAGGTCCGGCTGGCTCTACCTCAGGTAACGAAAATCGATGCTGGTGAGTCTGCTCCTCCCTGCTTCCCTAATAACCGTTATAGCAAGAAAATAACTAACATTCACGGGCTAGACTTCGTCAAAGCCACTTGAGACTATCCAATCCAGCTACGGGTCGGAGACTGTACCGTGTTACTGCATAGCCATGGAGTTCGGCGTCAATGTCTGTTTTGGGATGTCATATCTAGATTTATTTCCCATCGTAACGTTGGGTACGGTGTTCGAAACAGGACGTTTACAGAATAAATACAACCTTGAGCTTCAATATTTCGATCATCACATCATGTCAAAGCGTGTTTTGCAACTCTCCAAGACTCTTTGCAGTCTGTGTTAATACTGAAATAACGGTATGGAAGGGTATTTCCCGTCTATGCTGCTTCGCTCTACATTCCTGTATCCCAATGAGTTCGCGGCTGGTCTTAAGCCGAGGTTCTCGGCGAAGTTAATGAAGGCAGATGACCTCGGAAGATGCGGTTTATCGAAGTGTCAAGACAGGCAAGGAAATCCTTGCTACGCCTTAACCGAAAATCCAAAACTTGTCGGTTTCGAAATACTATCCGTGCGACCCAATCGTTAGCATACCCTTCTATCTCGACCGGCAGATATGTCTTACGAGCAGTACCAACGAGAGAACAAAAATAGTTATGGACAAAGTACCACGACGCAATTTTAAACAACAAGAGAGAATATAGGGAGGACTCACGTTTGATGGCTGGTTGAATCGAATGCCAGCATCCTTGGCAGTAATCTTGTCTATCTCCTCCTGCTCGAGGTTGAAATCTGTGCAATCGAGGTTCTGTGCCATGACGGCTATCCGTGATGTCTTGGGGATGACAGCCAGGCCGCGCTGTGTAGTCCAGCGCAGAAGAATCTGGGAGGGCTCCTTGCCGTGCTTCTTGGCGATTTCGACAATCAGCTCGTCCTCCATCAGAGGGACGAGGGCCTTGGCGTGCTTGAAGCCAAAGGTCAGGAAGCTGGCGGGTCCGAAGGACGAGTAGGCAGTGACGGCAATATTCTCAGCCTTGCACAGGTTCAGCAGCTCCTGCTGCACGAGGTAAGGGTGGTGCTCGATCTGGAGGGCGGCAGGCGGGATGCGAGCGTATCGCAGCATGTCGTAGATGAGCTGGGCTTGGAAGTTGGAAATGCCAATGGACCGCGCGAGTCCCTTGTCGACGACCGACTCCATCGCCGCCCATGTCACGTGCATGGGGGTGTTGCTGCGAACGGTCTCGGACTTGCCGTCGTAGTGCCAGCCGGGAGGATACCGGACCGAGGGCTCAACATACTTCAGGGCTCCGGGGAAGTGGATGAGGTACAAGTCGAAGTACTCGAGGCCCCAGTCCTCCAGGGACCGCCTGATGCCGGGCTCTACCTTGTCGCCGTCTTCGAAGACGGGCCATAGCTTGGACGTGATGAAGAGCTCCTCGCGCGTCACGAGACCCTCCTTGATAGCGCGGGCTACGCCCTCGCCGCACTCCTTCTCGTTACCGTAGTCTGGTGCATTGAAACTCGGTCAGCTCGCTTTTCTATGCGTTGCATAGTGCGATATCCTGAGGATTCGAATATCGGTTCTGGGGGGTAGTTCAGGGTAGCTTTGCTCTGCCACGGGGCCCATTCCTCCGAGCAGCGAGCAGGGGTCTTGCCCATTGCGGGGTAACCATTGCAGAAGGAAGATGAGGGGCAACTTCAGCTCTTCAGCTCTTCAGCTTTCTTTTTGCAACTGCGCGGATTGGTTCGTTGGTCACGAAGATGGGGGGCCGGGATTCTTTGATGACAACCGCTATCTCTCACTTACCACAGGCACCATCAAACAGCCTATAACCAACCTTGATGGCATTGTAAACGGTGTCGGCAGCCGCAGCATTGTCCACTTTCCACAGGCCAAAGCCCACCTGGGGCATCTCATAGCCACTGCTTAATTTTATGGTAGGACCCATGGTTATTATTCTGCCGCTGAGCTTGCTGGAAAATCTGAGGTACGATTTAGTGGTATATGTGTACGGGACGGCTCCTAGAATCCGAAAGTGAATAGAGATCGAGACTCGATGGGTCCACGGAGGTCGAGTGAAGCAGAATCGAAGCATACACGGTGGAGCGAAGTACTCAGAGGAGTTTAAGAGCAGAGAACAAGAGCACTCGAGAAGAGATAGATACTGCAAGGGAGCCCTTCCCGTCTTGTTTATTATAGCCCTTTCCCTTGACGAGAGAGCCAGTCGGTGGGGGTGCGCCTCTTTATATCGCGCTTATCCGGTGGTTTCAAAAGATGTCACAGGATGCTAGATATGTACATGTGCGGCCTCTTTCACACTACCTATCTACTAGCTATGCAATATAATCCCACGCGCCGTGCGAAGAATTCAGTCGGCTTTAATCTCAACCGTGGGCACGAACACGCGATCCCACCTGCTGTCTGATTGGCATGGCTATTCTGCCAGCATGCGCCGGGTCGGGCCCCATAGTATACCACCGTGAGGGGACGGCCATATCGAGCAGTTCTAGAATTGGGGCACCTCGAAGACTTCCTGTCTCGGTGCGGAGGCCACGTCTCATTGGCGCGTTTAAAGTCCTTCTCCAAGACTAGGGGGCGAGGAGGCTTCGAGGGGTTTGAGGGGTAAGCAGAATAGCTACGGACCACATCCACGACACCGTTGTGGGCGCTCCATCCGCGATCTCGTATACACGCGACGTCAATTGGTTTGGGGAATGGTTTCGCCGACATCCGAATGACTTGAGGCGCAGTTAATTGGAGTAGAGATCTATTTTAGCCTAAATCGACCTCACAGAGCCCACTTGCGGCTAATAGGGCCGGCCGTCTAAGTCTGATATCTGTTCCATCTGCGAAGGCGCCTGTTTCGGCCACCATGACTTGGGTCTTGTCTTCTTCCCTCGACGATACGTGGTATCATTGGCAAATTCACAAGCGGCTTGGATAACAGGCATTCGGACATGATTTTGTCGCTAAGCGCCGAGTTATCAGCCATGCCGATAATTGGTATACAAGAAGTTCGAACTTGCAGCATTTTGGGTGTCTTTTGATCAATCGAGGTGTGTGCCTACAGTAGGTAAAAGAAGGCACTTACTTTTACTTTTACATATGCACACCTGGAGAGAGTGCTCGTACTGTGCGGATGCTCCTCTCGGCAAGTTGGATTAGCGGCCGCCTTGCACCGTAGAGCCAAGTGTACTGTACGCATCATACACGAGCCAAGTCGCTTTGTAGAAGCGTCCATGTAAAGTAAATTAGATGGGAAAACAGCAAAATCAAACTAATGCAAATTTCGTGTAAGAGTACCCCTCACGGCGGATTCCAATTTACCTGCTCTGTCACGACTGCAACAACAACCATTGCCACGCTCACGGCGATCAACGTACCTTATAAGGATCACTGGCGGTGGCAGCCAGGTCACGAACAACTACAGTACGAATAAAATATGAATTACTGTCCCGAGCGGAGGCAATACTAGATAGAAACGAGTATGGCATCCGCAGACCAACCCTAAATTATATAGCTAAGTGATGATACATAAAAGGAAGAACTCCAATAAGTAGAGTCTAATTTCCCTGAGCTGGTCATCCCTCATCTTCGTCGTCCGAAATCACGTAAGGCGTGAGTGTTTTCTTGCTCCAGTAATCCTCATACTTGTCGGGGTCTTCCCAAGCCTCTACGAAATAATCCCTGTAGAATTTCTTCAGGAGCCATTCGGGTTCGCCCTTCCCCATGGGGACCCGACTCTTGTACAAAATGTCGGCTGGTGGCCCCTCGCCCGGGACAAATTCCTTCGATTCTGGATTTAACCCCGTTTTCGGGACCTGGCCCGGAACAAACTCCTTTGATTCCGGATTCAGCCCCGTTTTCGGGGCCTGGCCCGGAACAGATTCCTTTGCTTCCGGATTCAACTCTGTTCTCGGGTCCGGGACTAGTTCAGCAAGGTCTGCGATGCGACGTGATATTATACCCTCGAGTTCGCGGAGTCCCGGCCGGTCATATGTCATGTCCGCCATACAACTAGCGACAAGCTCCCGGAGTTCAATGTCGACGTTTCTCCAATCATCATCAAGTCTGTAACTCTTGTCTCCTAACAAGCGCCAACCGTAGGTATAAAATCCGATTTTATTATTCTCTGTCGTGCGCCATTGCTATAAAAAGTCAGGAGCTGGACACTACGGCTCTCGGAAAAGAGTATTCTTCTGGGGCCTTCTAGTTTACGAGCCCGCAGGAACGTATGGCACATGAGGGCGGAAGCTTTCCCAAACCAGCAAACTAGTAACTCGGGGATACTTACAAAGTTACGTATCGAATAATTTACAAACTTTAGAGTAATGAGATCTTGCATTACCTAGACAATTGATCAGTATGTATAATCTACTTATATATACTAAAATTGGTCATATTCTGAAGACAGTGGAGGTTCTTGTACGAATTTACACTTACTTGCCCGATCTGATAAACGTTGGTCCAGTCGCCCATCGATAAAGTACCCAGGGCCCTAGGGGGGAATTGCTCCTTCATGAGCTGTCAGCGGTTGCATCATTGAACAATCTGCTGAGAGAAACGCTTACCGGAGCCTTATATGAATCCTTACCCCACAAGGAAGCCACTTTTCTATAAACGTATGAGCTGCTGCTATCATCTTTGGCGCAGGAGTATGGGATCGCACTGTGCCCGAGTCCATGTGTCGTCCCATTGAACCATACAGCCGTAGTCGGCAATCTATATAAATATGAGTACCCGATCGAAGCTGCGACCGTTGGCTGATCAAGTTTGGCGATGAATTGCTTACTTTAATTATCGGGGCCCAAGGGTGTTCATCGTCCGGCGGACAATCCCGCGGGTCTGCGACGAAAACTAGTAGATCGTTCAATTAACTTGTCTTTTCGGTATGTAAATCTAGGTTGTGCGGTGAGATGGACCTACTATTCCCAACATCTATGTCATTATGAACTATCCTTTCTGGCTTAAACTTATCCGGGATACCCTGTGTGGTCTCCCGGATGGAGAGGCCCTTTCTGGTTTCAGGTAAGGTTGATGGGTAGGCGATTCCGATGACAGCTCGAGTTACTAGTTCATTTCTCTTAGCTCATCATCAGTAGAAGGTAAGGTGAGAACCATACAGCATTGAAATATTTGCCAGAGGGTTCTATTGGGTATGTATTCCATTAGCCTTAAGTGTTCTGGGGCTATGGCATTCCAATCTGCCGCGTATTTGATCCGGTGTATCAAAAGATATAAACTGCCCCGGCCCAGTTTCTCCATCGCAATATTCGGCATCCCAGAAGTAATTTCATCGTTGAAGTTTGCTGCCTTCATGACTCTCTTATCTAAGTCGGCGAGTTGGATGAGATGCTCGCTGCCTGTGAACTTCTTCATGGTTTATCATCATTAATTTAGCTTAGTCCAAAAAAAAAAAAAAAAAGGAAAAAAACAGGAAAGGGAAGTAGTGAACAGCGTCATTTACCTTGGTCCACCAGATCTCACGCTTTATTGATTCGATGGAGGACCTACTGCCCTTGTTTACAACGGTTTTGATCGCGATACTGCGGTCACGGCTTCCGTCCTTCTTAAGTATGTCCCAATCCTGCACGAGACCGAAACCACCGAAGCCTAGTACTCTGTTGTATTTCATGTATTTTTCATCCTCGAAAGCCTTCAAGGTAGCACGAAGCCTTTTCCATGCTTTCTGCGGTGCTTGGAATTTTTCTTTGCGAAGCTGTCTCGTCGTTGGCTTGCCATTACCCATGGTGGATATGATTGCTGTGGCCGGGGAGTAGATTTAACGTCTAACCAAAATTAGAGAATCATGTAATCTGGGTGTCACGGAGCAAACGGGGACGATAAGGGTAAATAGGTCGAAAGGCATTAAGATAGACTTCATGCGAAGGAAAACAAACAGCAGCTTCACAAAGGTATCCAAGGAGTCGGCTTTGACAAAGGATCGGGTACAGTGCAAGGCCCAGCACTATAGTCTCGGCTCCCACAAAGACTTCTTTGAACCTTGGTTGGTAACAGATGTCGTTTTCATATCGTATTTATCTTATATTAGGCAGTAAAGGAGCGATGTGTGTGTTGTCCTATTTCATGTCTTTGTTCATGAATCTCAACAGGAGCAACAATAATCACGATCGATCATGCGTCCTACCTAATGCTTATTTCTAACGGAAGACTATCACTCATTACACACGTACTTGAATAAATTTATCTACATCCTACTTTACAAAAGGCAGTTTCTTTACTCACTAAAGCAATCCAACTCGAATTTTGAAAGTTCGATTATGTCGTGCAGAACTGTAAATACTCCGTGTACGCGGTTAGGCGGTTGAGTTGCTCGAATTGCTCGTCTAATTCTGGCATTTGATATAGCGCTGTGGTTCGGTTCTATGACAGAATCGTCTCAGCTAAGGCGATTCCTGATAATGTACGATAATTTTTCGAGCACCCCCCTGCGTTCTGAAATAAAAAGCAAATTTCACCGTTGTGAAAGCCGAGCAGCTGCCTCAGCTCCCGACTTATGAATAGTGGGATCATTTGAATACTTAATATCCTACCTGCATATTATTTCCTCCTGTTAACAGGACACTCGTTTATGACTACAAGTGTACGTAGTTACCTTAGGGTAACCAGCATTACTAATGGCCGTCATAAAAAGCGTGCGCCTCCAACAGAGTCGCATGAATCAAGTATAGGGCAGTGCGTATCGAAAATTGAAGAGCTGGAACTCGAAAGAGGATGCGTAGTATTTGCACATGTGCACTATTTAGATTTCCAGCAATAAAACCGAGCTTGCTAACAAGGGCTAAGGGAGGCGGCCTTCGATGCGTCCGTCAGGATAGCACCAGCTTCCACAGCAGTCTTGTAGCACCATCGCCAGTCGTTGAACTGATTAATCCAGTTGCACTTCCAATTCCAAAAGATCCAGCCATCGCTCTTCTCGTAGATCGAAACCTGCGCAACGAAGTAGTCCGTATACCAGGCAACATTCTCTGGGTTGTCCCTGAATACCGAACTCGGCCGTGTTCTGCAGGCCGCCAACCACCGAAAGAGAGAATTCTCCAACGACCACGCCGGCTTCGGGACGATAGAGGCTGCAGGTGGCATCTATGTAGCTTGTCTTGTTTTTATCGGATCTGGTGTCAAATTTCCAGTATACGTGGTCATCGAAGTACAAGTAGGTCGTATCGTTCAGGTATGTCTCGGGGTGGCCAGATTCCCAGTTGCTTCCCTTTATATCACATGAGCAAGTCTGAGTAGTTAACTATCGAGGTCGTTATACTGCACCATGCATTGAATATGTAACAAATACTCTTTAGCAATGCCCAATTTGCTTTCACGATCGCGGATCCGGTCCCATGCAGCAGGATAGAAGTTCTTAAGCGCTGCAGGATTTGGAGTTAGTTATCACCATTTCGAACATGATACGTCGGTGTTCCGAAAAGTGACCAGCTTCGAAGAGGTATGCAGAGCCTGCACAGGAGGAGTCTTCGCACTCTTGAAGGGCTAGGGCAAGTATAAAACGGGTTTGAGAATCACCTGCTATCGTCGGCATCTGTGGCGTTGACTCGTCGCTTGATGGGCTCGTTGATAATCTCTATCATTCCAACAGTGCGATATGCATCGTTGGTGTGGATGCGTTCCGTCATCCACTCCAAGAATTTGTTGGCACGCTCACAGTTAGCGTCTGTGAAGAAGCCAGGATTGGCAGTGCTCTATAGTTAAGTGTCTGTTAGTGATATACAGCAACAAGCCTTGCATTAGGGGCAAAACAGCACTTAAATGTTCCATGAACTCTTCATTTGGGGACTGAGCCAGAGGAACGCCATGCAAATCCACGGTAACATACAAGCTAGCATCGCCAGCCCAGCCGACCACGCGATCAAGGTATTTCAGGCCTCCCCTCGGGTAGTACTCGCCACTCAGGACGAGGTCCTCTTTAATCCAAAAGCCAACGGGTATGCGTAATTTAGCCCATAGCTAGCTATCTGAGTTATGTCGCTTGCGGTGATCCAGGGCTTTCAGCGCTTTTCGGAGGCAGCATCTGCAGCTTCTTGACCGAGTGATTCCACGCAGGACCATTCGTCGTAAAACCCTTTGCATCCCATGCTAGCCAATTCATCTTTAGCAAACCATTCTTCGACGATGAATAGGGAACCGAGATTGAATCCTCGAATCTTGTCGTCGCCGAGTAGCCATCTTCGGCTCACAGATGGTTTCTCCTTTGTCTTGACTCACCGGCGATATTTCCGGGTTTGGTGTCGTAACTTTCGTTTATATCTCTAGGCTGCATAGGTATACAAGATGCTTCATTACTACCCTGAGAGGCTTGTTTCTATGAGCTAGCCTCGGGCTCACACACCGAAACTAGTTTTTCTTGCTCGCCCACCTATGCCTCTTATACGAAAGCCATTCGATTAGGCGGCTCGGCTCGTACACGCGGTCCTAACCTCTTTAAAGTGGCTGAACCATGTGGCTGAATAGAATACTGCGGCTGTGCGCAATGGATAGTGGATAATTCTACAGCCAATACTTAGTAGTACACCGCCTTTACAGCAGTACGTCATCGCCGTGGCTTTGCCGTGATCAGAGCGTCTTGATGTCCAAACTTCATCTTGGGCTGACGAGGTGTTTCATGTTCCGTGCCAACATAACCTACAAATATACATCATCTTCCTCGTACTCGGCTTTCACAAACAAAAAGGAACATTATTGTCTCATCGATCCCCTATTTACCTTATCTCCAAACATGGCGCCCTCGCAACTTGATAACGCGCCGACGGTCCCAGCCAACAACGAGCAATGCCAATCGCAACGAGAGGAGATGCAAGAGATTGCACTACAACCTATGACCTCACAGCCAATGAGTAGGTGCTCATCTTTATTTTATTCTTATTCCATTTTCGCTGCTTATATTTCCTGACCTCAAGACTCGAGGCTGATTGGGCGCGCCTCGGGGACGCGAGCTAACACCTATTCCTAGATCCTGACCGCCCTCACGAAGAGCCGCAAATGAACTTGCGGGGCGGTGAGAGAGGCGGCCTGTGCCCTGGCCGTTTTTGCTTCTGCATCCCTTGCCCATTGCCCTGTGATTTCTGTATCATTTAAAGGGTTTCGGAGGAAAACGGCAAACAGAGACTGATTCCGGTTGGTTGCGGTGACTTTCATTTGCGCCTATTCCAGAAGCGCACGTGTGATGAATAATGAACAATTGGAAAGAATAAGAACCCCTATTTTTTTCACGGTTTAATCATTGCGCTTGCGGCATTCATCAATTCATCAAGGCGGGAGCCAAGGAAGTACTCAGTCCAAAGCGAAAGACATCTGGTCTTCCATCTGGACCCAAGATGGATAATACAATATAGGGTAAACGGCGAGACAGAGTGACGAAAAGGGAAAAGGAGGCCCAAGTACTATCAATCCATTTTTCGCTTTTTAATTATTTTCGAGCTGTCGCATGTCAATCCTCGTTTCGTACTTGTTGTGTTTTGTGGGGAAGGAGATGGATTGGCACTTCTTGCCCGTGGTGCAGTAAGTCTTCTCTGTCGGAGCTGTTCACGTCACTGCGCTTGGCTAAGGGTACCATGAGGAGTTGTTTGCGCCAAAGTAGTCCTGTTTCTCGGCAAGGAGAAATCCAGGAGTCTAGGTGTGGCGCTTCGCGGCGTCCTTAAGAGCTTGAGGCTATCGACTTGGAGAGTACTGGACTCTTGTGTCTTCGTTTCCCTCGGACTCCATGATATATTCGCAGGCTCTGAAAAGGCAGATCCTTCCCTCTTGAATGTCTCATATCTCAAAATTTCATCATTATAAGAGCTTGGTGGTAATACTAAAGGATCCTGATCGAGCTTGTCCTATTAGTGATTTTGCTTTGCTGGAATAGGTGAGGTTTCGTGCTTGATCTTGTCGTATTGGAAAGTTCTTGGACTTTCTGATTTCACTACGCGATCAATTGATGAGGCCTGACTTGACTCTTTATAAAACGAAGTACCATGTTCCTCCTCCTCCGCTAGAAAGCTGTAGGCTTTTTTCCATGCTTGGGATACCGTATCGCATTTGTCCTCGGGGCACATGCGATATGCGAGCTGTAAAGCGTCGCAAGGAGTTCTTCCCATGCCCTGGTCGAGATATTTGGGGGAGGGGGATTCGAGGGAACGTCGTCAAGTCGATGTTCATCCTTCCAATTAGAGACAAGCTCAAGTTCTAGCTCATCTTGTAAATCCACAAGGCGCCAGCATCCTTCGAGGGGAGAGGATGTTAGTGTCGGAAGAAAGAAGCACTTGTCCAGGGGCTGTTGGAATCTTTTTTCAAGGTCCGAGCCTGGAACCCGTCCCTGAACGAATATCTCGTCGGATGTATTTGGATCATTGCGATGAATGTGCTCATTTATGTAATTGAAAATGCGTAGATCATACCAGTGGTATTGACAATGCGAATATTTGGGTGGAAAGATTCGAAGCAACAACAGCCTCGGAAATATAATCCGAGACAGCCCATCCGAAGTGACGCCATGAGCAATCAATCCTTCCCTGGGCATCTCAATACAAACTTTCAAATCCGGGTCTTTCGAATGTTTATCAAGCATAGCCTGGCAGAAGTCAGAAATTGTAGTGATAACGTAGGTTTCCTCGCTACACATGGGTCTGGTCGGATGCATTAGATCTAAGAAGTGTACTAACGACGGACGTGGGTGTTTGATTTGCGTAGTATCAGAGAACCGATCGCCAATTCCCATATAAATTGTGATACACAAGCCGTACAGCAGTTGCCGACCCAGTTTCCGCGCAAAATTAACACGGTTTAACGGATTCGATCAGGTGAGGTACGGCGGCTCGACATAACGGATCACATCAGTATCTTGCTCGCAAAAATGCTTGAGTAGAAGATTTGGAAGCATTTGGCGACCAATTGGAGTCGTTACTTTAGAGTCCTTGTATAGCGCGTCGAGGAGGGCGTAGATGCTCATGTGTTAATTATATCCTACTGCATCTAGGATGCCGTGTAGTTGTTTAAGGCCGCTCCACTCGTCCTTGCCAAGAGGTATGATTTTATCTCTGTGGTATTCTCCAATTCAGACAGCAAGTCCGTGCCAATCAAAGGCAGCTGTGTGGTCATTATTGGCGTCCTGATTGAGCCGTTCCTTTGTACTGGCTTCAGGTTGTCGCAGCGCCACTTGACCGGTCATCACGATACCATTGATCAGATCGAGCAGTCGTCTCTCATGCTCTGATATCTCCTGACCTAGTGTCTTGAGAGGCTTATAGATCATGTCATGTTCAATCTCAAACCAAACATTCATGACAAGAGTTGCGATCTGGATCTCAACTCCAGCATGTTTCCAAGTCACTTTATCTTCGGGTATTTCTGCTTCTTTTAGTTTAACCACGATATGAATTGCTCGGTAACCTCCAAATTTTGCCTTGCGTAAGTTCCTTATCTTCTTCTTCTTTGATTCGGTCACGCGGAGGTGATCTTGCAGAATTTCGACAACCTTCTCTACATCCCCTGGGAAGTAAACCGAGATCCGGATTCCTCCGAAATCATGAAGACCACATTTCATTTATTGTAAAGAGGGTCTCTTGTGCGTTTGTTGCTGAATCCCAGGTCTTGATCCGGTGTGTGATGGGTGAATGTCGAATCTGCGCTGCTTGAAGGGAACTGGTACAAAATTTTTTGACTTCGGTAGTATACAGCTGAATAGCGTCGTGTTTCTCGGAGTGCCATTGGTGAAGGTCTCCCAGGGTTTTCTCGAAATCGTACTGTGCCATTATAGCTGCTAAACTAGTCGTGATACTGAGTAATTATCAGAAGCATAACCGTCTCTTCAATGTATGGCAAAACATGGATTCAACGATTTAATACGGGGAAAATAAGGAGCTCTTATGAAGCCCCCTTTTATGCATCTGATGATTCGGCCGCATATTGCAGTCAGGATATTGTATTCGTATCCCGCTGTTCCGGTCCAGCCGCACGCAGGTCAGTGTAGCATTTGTGGCCAATTGTCTCCCCATGTGTTCTGCATTACTCGCATAACATAGGTTGGGGTATCTCTATCGACCTCTTAAATGAGAGGAAAAGTTCGGTGAGGTAGTAATGTCGGGGTGGCTGAGGTGTATCCCACGCCGATGCGGGGTGACCGGAAAGGGAATATTCTACTAAGCACATAGATTCAGTGATGGAGATGCCGACTGTGACGGAGAGGGCGAGAGAAGCAGAGAAACCGACGAAAGAACGTTTGGGGGATTAGAAAAAGTTGCGGAGATGCGATATTCTGCTTTGTCATTATACTTATCAACATCAAATCTGCTATTATGGAACTCAGGTCGTCATGCCCTCATGCGATAGAAATAAGTATTTACTACTTGAAAGAGCAGGTCATGAAGTCTTTTCACGCACCCCCCCTTCAAATCACGATTGGGTTAATGTTAGATAGGTGACTGTCAGAGGGTTTGGCTCTAGAGTGAATATAGGTCATGGGTAGGTCACTACTAAGTAGAGGTTTATGGGTAGGGGGTCCCAGCACCTACATATATAAGTACACAAAAATACTACTACAACTACACCATAGGGTAGCTGGCAATTGGTCACCTGATAGTGACGGTTGCTTATTCAAAAACCGAGGCGCAAGGCAAGTTTGTTAAACAACTTTAACCTCCTGCCACAAACGAATCTGAAGTAAGACTGCGCGAAAATGACCTCGTATAGCGATTTCGTTACTTATGCCACTGCGCGGAATCCAAGCTTGTCAGCCCTATCAGCCTTCTTGGGGAATAGGAGTCGTAACCTGTACAGCAGCAAAATCATCGGTATGGAGGTTACTACCGAAGGACGAGCAAGTGATTGTATGATGACAAACATAAAGAATCTGGTAGCCTAAATTAGGGGCTTTCAACAGCAAGCATCGCAGGGGCGCGGCGGTGGACTTTTGATTGCAATCGAGGATCCGGGGCCGAGTGGACTTAATGACATTGGCGCTATTCTGGATATTGACCCCCTTTTTCTCGCTGGGCACCCAGCCGTATCCTACCAGGCCATCGAACAAAGCCCGTCGTCACCACTACATGCCCCCCCACCCTCCTGGATCGCCTCGGCGGAATACGTCGACGTTCACTTCCAAAAGGTCGTGGACCTGGGCTGCGGGGAGGATTCCAGGCCTTCGTCGTACAAAACAGAGACACAAGGCAATATTTCACGGTCTTTCAGAATCCTTCCGTCGCTGTCGAAGAGGAAGATTGGCGTCGCAGGTAGTTGCCTTTCGATACTGAAGAAATGACTGGGAGATGGTGCGTGGATATGTATTATGATTCCCCTATCCACGAAGACAAACTGACGGCTTCACAGGTATTATTCTTACCGACCTACCGATAAGCCATTCGAGCACCAGTTATCTAAAATCGCGGCAAATCAGCGTGGAAGACGTTGGTTTACCTACATACTCCTCGTTTGCGGGCTCTGCTCAGAGAAGGTTTAATCCCAGGAGTCCTTCCCCGGCGGAGGATCTCTTGAGTATCTTAAGGGAGTAGTAGATGACGTTAGATTCTGATAACAACACACCCTGTGTATTGGATCTCGCGCATTACCCAATTAGAATTGCCCTGACTGAATGGAAGTTAAACATGCAATTGATGTCGCGGTACGTCAAGTTCTTTGAGACCCTCTCAGCAAGACTTGAACAGAGAGGTGTGGTCGAGCTTCACTGCTGGAGGCGTCGCAGTAGTCAAAGCCTGCACAAGATACGTATGACTAGAGCTTTCGTCGACTGCTGGCGCCGGCGAAATGGCGGAGTTGCCCAAAAGCATGACTCTTGGGATCTTCTTGTCCCAGACCTTGCACATATAGATGCAGATTAAACAATAGTGCGTATGCCCTGGTGAATGTTGGAGTACGGACGCCGTATCTTCTCGCATACTAACTGTTAATATCGATAGTGCTAGTGCTCTGGAGTCACTCAATCCCGTCATCATGTCCCTGATCCAACTAACGAACTCACACCGCTCCATGTCAGAAGCGAGCGACGTCCGCCGCCTGACTTATATAGCTGTCGTTTTCATCCCGCTATCGTTTGTGGCCGCCCTCTTTAGCATAACTGACAACTTCGTACCAGGAAGAGGGAGCTTTTGGCTGTATTGGGAAACCTCCATTCCTATTACACTGGCGGTGTTGGTAGCAGCCACCTCTCTGCATCTTCTTAAAGCGTACTTTTTGTGCCCATTCGAAAACTTTCAGGGATGGTTACTAAGACGGAAACGTGGCAAGTAGATGATTGGCAGAAGATGACAGTGATGCACTATACCAAATTGAAACGCCGACTAGGGACCTTGCTGGCGTCAGCCATGTTGAATCCCCCATGGACGCGGGCGGTTGTAATTAAGCATGCGATAACTTTTGTTTCTAATCTTATCCCGCACTGGTCACCTTCTCTTAAGGCAGCTAAACGAGCAATACCTCTATCTACGTCGTACTTTTAAAAAAATTAAGATGCTTGAGATGATTGTACAGCCGTTTCCATCCTTCGCCAATTGGGCCACGGAATTTATTCAAACCGCAACTTCCGTGGTGTCAATAGTAAAGTTAGTAGGGCCAACATATATCTGCGACATCGTGGTACCACCATTTTGGATAATAAATTGGTCTGCCGTAGCGGTATCTAACGAGGAAAATTAAAGTATTAGCATTTTCGGACTGCCATATAGCAAATGGATATCGACCATTTCCCCGGGGTTTGAGGGGTTGGGAAGAATCTTCTGCGTTGAACCCCGAACCTAAACCTCCTCAACGAGGGAAAGGCGAAGATTGAATGAGAATCAGGCTCGAAAAAACCAAACTTACGCGAGCCGGTGATGTTGGTGTTTGCATCAAGCGCCGAGGTGACAGTCAGAGTAAGACCTCCATCGGCGATAGCAACGGAGTAGGCGAAGCTCGGGTCAAAGCAGGCCGTGGTGGGAAGGGGCGGAAGGTTGTCCGGGCCATTGACCAAATTGCCACATATCGTCCCGTTGCTACCGGGTGCGGCTGTGGAGGGAATTAGTCTGAAGCCGTATCTGTGCGTGGAGGTTAGCGGAATGTTGGGTTCGAAGGAACGGATATATGTCCGTATGTCACATGTACGCATATGCGTTGAATGAGAGCCGGGGCCGTCGCGGATAATCAACTCACCCGCATTGAACGCTATGAGGCATGCAGGATGCCGAAAAGCCGAACACGGCGTAGGTGACGGCCCGAGACTCCACGGCCGCGCCAGAGGCCGTGACTGCGAAGAGAGCGCCGATGAGAGCTTTGATTTGCATGATTGACGATATAGTGTGAGAGCTGATGGGCGGAGTTCGATGACCACGGTAGGTGGGAGGAAAGCCTTGACCGATGAAATATTACAGACAGAATGTGGTTTGGATACCCATTGAACTTTCCGTACCAGTCTGTCGCCTTCTGAGGTCCTTATTATATGTTGGAAACGGATATCGAATTGATACGACATAGCGGTGCCCAGACGTCGCATCCTTAGGTGGCCCGTTTGGGCGATAAGTCCGCTGCAGATCATCTCGTGTTGCGACTGGGTCCGCCGAACAGTAAGAGGCGACGAACAATACATTGTCAAAACGTCGTGGGCGGTGAGCGTCTACGAATAATCAGCCGGGTTCGTGAAACCACACACCCGGCTCGCCTGGTGTAATCCCCCGTCATAGGTTTTGATTCTTGAGCACGTTTAAGCCAACAACGCTACAATCGGAACAAATGCGGTGCAGGCTCAGCTCAGAATCCAGAAGTGTCAGCACCTTATTAGACCGATAATTCGTGAGGCTGACTCAAGCTCTTACAACTTCTCGCGCGACCTAGCAGACACAAGCTGGGAATAGTCGTGAATAAGGATAGTTACCTCGTATTTTAACTTGATCGATATCAGCTGTGATAATGGGTGGGGCAATCAAGAATGGTACCAGGGATGGTTGTCATACATTTAACCTGTATGTAAATATTGTTTTCTACCGAAGCGGCGTCATAACGATGGCGACTTTTCTTGAGAAACAAAGTGTCAAGCTAGTGTGCAGTATGTTGTTTGTTTGATTCGATATTGGGACGGTTTCGCGTTTGCCAAGTAGTTAAAGCTAAACAGTCATCAGTCGGCCAGTCGATGATATAGATCATACGTTATGCAGTTTTACGCTTGAGTTACCCCTGTTGACAATGTCTACATCCAAATCCCGTAAACCGCCGCAGTCTCAAAGGGCGGGCAACACGGCATCAAACTCGCTAAATGCCAGATGTTGATAAAATCGCCTTGACCGGCACTTCACCGTCATAGACATGCTCTAAACCAAGAACGTCCAAAAGCTGGGATACACGAACTCCTCTTCGAAGATACGCCGGACTTGCTCAAGCACGAACTTCTCAACCTTGCCCACGTTCTTGAGGCTCTGCTTGCTGCCCTCGCGCTGTCCGATCTCGCTCTCGACACGGATCTCCTGAAGCAAGCCGCCCATTCTTCCCTTCCCCCGTGGCGCGGGCGAGCTGTGTGTCCTATCCTCGACTCTGCCGCCCTCATTTCCCACGCCTTCGTGCGCTGTCTGGGCACCGCTGGCATGATGATACGCAGGCGCCCCGCCGGGCTCATCCTCGTCGTCGGCGCCATCTCCCTCAACGGCCGCGATCGCGTCCTCTGGGCTTAGAAAGCAAAAATGTACGCGCTTCCTGATATACGCGATCACGCCCACCCCGTCGAACGTGAGGCCCGTGATGTTAAGCTTGAGCGGGATGCCCACGAAGCTCGGCATCGGGTAGTCGAGCAGGATCATGGCCGTGAGCTCGAGACGTACGTCCCCCGCATACCGGATGCGGAACACGGCCTGCATATCATCTGGACGAGGTTCCTGATGAAACTTTTGCGCGTCGTCGTCGTCGTCTTCCTCTTCGTCTTCTA
Organism: Xylaria acuta; assembly: GCA_022495125.1. Taxonomy (NCBI): domain Eukaryota; kingdom Fungi; phylum Ascomycota; class Sordariomycetes; order Xylariales; family Xylariaceae; genus Xylaria; species Xylaria acuta. The sequence goes on along the minus strand of MU383143.1, from coordinate 59,754 downwards.
CTGCTACTGTTGTCTTTGACTTGGAATACATCTGAGAGGTCTCGGTACCGTAGTCCTGGTCAATCGCTGACCCGGCGAGCGGACTAACCCCCGGCTTGTCGCGTGTTGGCGGGCGCGACGCCCCGGCTGATGTCGGCGCTAATGTTGACACGCTGTGTTTTTCCCTTAGCGGATGGAAGGGTACTGTTAACGAACTTGGGAAATTCTCTACTGAGATGGAGCCCTGAGATAAATGCCTGCCGCGACTAGAGTTCGAGCCGGAGCGGTAGATGTGACTGGGTTGTGATTGCGAGTGTGCAGTCGCGTCAAGCCAGCCGTTCAGATGTTGCGCCCCCGCCACAGCGGCCAGCGGCGTCTGGGCTCCTGACCATCCGGGGCCGAGCTTGGACTGGAAGTAGTGCATCTTCGAAGCCCCCCCGGGCATGCCATGGGCCGGCATCCCCAAGCCCAGAAACGGGCTGGCTAGATCGGGCGCCCCGGGCGCATTCCTAAGGCCGGCGCTGTGAACGTGTGGCGGGAAGAAGCCCTCACCAAACGGCGTAGTGGTTCCGCTGGCGCCCCCAGCCACTTTGCCGGTAACATGGCCATCGCCATCGCCACCCTCGTTTCTAGCTCGCTGTTCAGCCCTCCGTCTCCGCTCTGCGGTTCGTATGGCATCCGGCACACCCTCATCGTCGTCCTCGTTTCCCTCGACGTCGTCGTCGTCGTCGTCGTCAGATTCGTAGTCCCCCTCGTAGAAATCAGGTAGGGGATCGCATATGTCCTTGAGGACGATGCCAGGCGGGATCTTACCGAAATCGAATTCGTGCACGGTGACAGACTTGATGAAGCGCGGCAGCGGCACGGCCTGGAACTTGACGTGGATGAAGTCACGGATGCGTTCTGCCAAGGCGGCGCCGTCGGGACCACCTGTCAGCGTGTCCCAGTTCAAATCTATCGACATGTTGTGCTCATTTCGTAATGCGAGCATGCACTAATTAAATGCGTCTTTTCGAGCACTCCTATCGTCTATCCATCGCTTTTTAACATGTCTTTATCGATTCAAAGTTGGCAGTTTGATGTCAATGTCAATTAGAAGAGCGAGAGGCTAGTTCCCAGGTGTAGATTAGGGTAGGTAGCGTACTGTAGGTACCTTTGGGTTTTTAAGTGGAGACCAGGACTGTCAGTCCATCGCAACTTTTAAGCAGTAAGTTAGTACCTACCCACAGCTTAACCTAGGTACCTTTTCAGCGCTCATTAGTGCGACAGCCTCGCTCCTTACAACGGCATCAATAATGCCTCTGACGTATCTTATAAGGTAATGAAATTATTCCACATGGGTATCTTCTGCTAGTATGTAGGGCATGTAATCGTGGTCCACGTACCATCATGTGCCTGCTATAACTGGCGGCTGGTCTTCCCTAACTTCGGCTCCAGCTCCGTCGCCATTTCTCCTTCTATCATCTGGGCCGAGAATCGTCCCGAATCATCCTCGGCATTCATAACCAATGAAAAAAAATATATATATATAATTTTTTTTGGGTCACGCTATATCCGTCTCTTAAAGCCCGTTCTCATTCACTGCGCCATCGTCGCCTGCAAAATTGGCATCGTTGCGTTGTCTACCCGATCCGACCGATGCGTTGAATTGATGCCAACAGTTTGGCGCTTGAAGGATGTATCTACTATACTTTAGCATCGTTTCTTAGTATATCACGCATGTGAAAAGGACTTACCTGGCCATGGCCTCTCGAAAACGTGACTTGTATTCCTTGGGACTCGTCACAGTCGGTCTGTTTCGACCGCCACCAGCAAATCCACGGTCCTTGATCCAGCTTTCAAGCTTTTTATCCCATGTATAGGTACGAATACAGTCAATGATGCCTACTACAAGCTCCTTTCTCACTTCATCAACGGCAATCATCAGTGAGTAATCCATCACGTCCTGTCGTGCTAGGAAAAGCGTATCATTGAAGACAGACGCTCTAAGTAGCTTCTTCGAGTGTTCTCGCGCAAAGAGCGGGGACTCATAGATATACTCAACCATGTTCTCGTCCAGAAGGACCTCGTTCTGTTCTCCAGTTGACTGGATTTTTCTGTTTCTCATGGATCCTTTTAGGTCGAAGATACGCGTTGGTTCCCGATCATAAAACAGATTCTCCATCACGAGTAGGTCAAGTTTGATCTCCGTATTCGTTACAGGGTTTTTGATGACGACTTGAAAGAAACCGAGCATCTTGGCGATTACGGAAGGCAACTCATGAAATAACGCCTCTGCCATTATGCTGAAATACGCTGGAGCGAATTTCAAAAACGCCTGGGTTTCGATTTGTGATAATGACTAGTCCATGGTTAGTCCGACAAGGAATATTAGAACAAGCATGTTTGACCTACCTTCATCACCAAACGATCATCTTGCGTCTTGAGAAACACTGATTTGGTCTTGCCACCTTTCGAGTCCCATGGTACACATCGAGAAAGTGACTCAACTATGCGATCTGCTACCCCGCACTTGCGGCGAAGCGCGTCAAATTGCTCGGCATAAAAGATCTTGACGAGCATCTTGGCTGTTCCTTCAGCGAATTGATATTTATAATGGCTACTGGAGTTGTGAACCAGGCTAGTTTCTAGACGCTCCTCTGTCACGGCTTCCTCAAGACCTGGGTTATTGTCGCTCTTCTCCTCAATGTCTAACGGTGGTTGACTTGTCTGGCCAGGTTTTCGGCGATGAAATCGACGAAGCTTGTTTTTGTAATCCTCAGAACTTAGAGCAAAAGCGATGACGGAACTCGGCTCATATTCACGGACGATGATGTCAGAGTCTATGAAAATATGATCTGAAGCATTGAGAGGATAGTCCAGCGGGGGCCATTGGCTTGCCGACCGTTCGTTCCAGAAGTTTGAGAGTGCCTTCATGAAGTTCATTCTGTCATGTTTAGGAAGCTCAAGCGGAATTTCAGTGTTTGAGTCGAGAGACTCAGCAATCTCTTCGAGAGTGCTGCCATCAATAATGGAGTTCTCAGTATCACTATCACCTTGTTCGTCGTCGGTGGGACCGAGACTGGTATTTTGAGCCAGATCATCCGCTTCAGCCTCAGTGGTCTCCTCATTATAGTGAGGGGCTTCAGTTGATGGTCTAGTCGCAATGGGTTCTTGTGTCGCTTCGGCTTTGTCTCTTGTAGGCGAGCTCGGCGCTACGGTGTGAGATGTTTTTGGTTCGGCGAAGTCTTTGGCAATTTGATCATCTTCCACCGGAAGGGGCTCATTCACTGCGTCGGCAACGTCTTCGTAAACTTCGACAGTAGCCCTGGTCTTAGAATGTTGAAGAAACGGTCGAGAATGAGACATATTCGCCGCTCGTTTCTTTCTGTCTTTTTCGCGCTCCTTTTCGAATTCGCGGCTGAGTTGTTCGAAATGTTTGCGGATAGTGGAAACTCTAGAATCCCTTTTCCCTACAAAACGCGGGATAGAAGACTGATTACCCTTGCGATGCTGTTTAATGCCGAAGAACTTCTTTTCGCTTTTAATGGACTCATTGGTTAAAGGTTTGCGGAGCTCGTGCCCAGTTGGAACATCTATCGAAGTCGTCTTGTCCTTATCCTTAGCGATGCCAAATGTTTTCTTGCCTATTGCGGAACTAACACGAGGCAATGTTGGCAATGTAGTTGCCGGCTGTGAAATGGCACGGATCATAGGTGGTGACACGTTCAATCCCATTCTACGGGAAGAGCCGTGATCTGCACTTACCTTTGCAGGGTTTGCAGTGGTACCTAATTGCGTTCCATCTCTAGCAATTGCGCGACTGGCGTTTTCAAGCTGCAGAGTGTGTTGCTTGCGGCGTAATTGTTCAACTTGCTCTGCTACGGACATGTGCGGGGACTTAGTGATTGGGCTGGACGGGGCTGGCTTGGGACTGAGAGGTGTTTCTGGTGTCTCACCGGTCGTCATAGGGGCTGGGGTAGTTATTGTGGTTTCTCGGGCGTGGTCGGGAGAAAGAATATTTTGTATGGGGGACTTGGGGGTGGCTAGATCCAACGGTTCGATCCGCTCAAGTGTGCCATGAGGTGCAGACGTAAGGGTAGCTTCTTGAGGTGTGACGACCCGAACCAATGTTTCGTCAATGCCTTCTGGTTGAGAGTTCTCGGGGCTGGCTTCCGTAGGCTGGGTTTCCTCTTTCGAATCACCATCTGAAGTGGTTTGTTGACTATTTCTCTCTATGAGTTCTACCCCCTCGGTAGAAGCCTCGGTACTAGGCAGAGACTCTTTCGATTCGTCTGTGAACATTTTACGCAATTGAATCATAGTAAGCCTCCTAATATCCTTATCAGAAGGGAGGAAATCGGCCTCAAATTTGGCAAAGGCAGCATCCCACTCAGTCACCCTGACTAACATCTCGCGGAGAACTATGTTGAAGGGAATGACCTCATAATATCTCGAGTTCATGTATTTCTCTTGTAATTTGCGGATAAGAGAGGCGTGCTCTTCTTGGATTTTCTTGGTCAACCGTTCGATCTCTGCCTTGCAGGATTCGGCCTTTTCTGGGACAATATTATCCAACCTTATAGCCTTGAGCCTAGCTTTCACAGAGGTAGTGAATCGCGTCCATCTGTCCTGACAATGGGCAAAGATCTCATTCTTCATATTCAGATCATGTTCGACTTTCCATGTAATCCTGGCACGAGGCACGATAATCTCGAGTAGATCGATTGGGTCATAGTGTACTCGGACGATTTTGTCCTCTAGACCAAAATAGCGAATGTGATCTCGATGATGGTCATGGGGACAATTCCAGCCTCCCGAGGTCTCATCTCTGACCAAATGGGTGCCTCGGCTCCAGAATGATAGTTCAAGGTACTTGCCAAATGAATATTTCCAGGTGAACCTGGACATTTCCATCTCGCGTGTCTCCCGTTTACAGACTTTGCAATAGCTCCACATGGTGATATGCTCTCCTCGAGACTTGCCGTTTACTTCCGGCTCGATGAAAACGGTGATGCGTGCTTCCCCATGTACGTAAGTTCTATGGTGTTCGTACATTTTGCGGTCGCACCCATTTGCCGTACAAGTCGACTCAGCACCGTAACAGACGTCTTCGATGTATTGTCCTAGTGTGCAGTCCGGATCCATATTGTTACCATGGTCCGTATGCTCATCATAGAATCCTAGCGCAATGAGTTGCGGCTCGACGCAAGGAATTTTAGTTTCGGTGCAGATTACCGAATGCAATACCACAATATTTTGGTGTGCGTAGGGATCAAAAAGGTCGAGGTTACCTTGAATGTAATTTTCCCAAGACCTGGTCTGCGTCTGATAATTATAAAGAGCTTTGTCATACTCTGCATCGTGAACAGCATGCAGCACTTCCATGATGTGGCGAGGGGCCTTTTGACCGATCTGATGGACCATTTCTGGCTTGATTAGTTGAAATTTTTGAGGTTTCGGTTTCTCTTCGTCCCCACGTTCTTCAATAATGTCTTGATCTCGAAGCCGTTTGAGATGCACCAATCTACGTTCCTGTGCCCGAGCATTCATCAAAAGATAGGGCTGAGCGAATTTTACAAAAGGCGAGGCGGAAAGGACCTTTGTCTCATACTTCGCAACCATATCGCTGTAGAAGGTAGGCATTGGAACGTCTTCGGGAACACCACTCTCATGGGAAGACCGAGCATGCGTTTCGTGAAGAGATATTAGCTTGCGTTCGGGGTCGTTGGGTTGGGATGAATGTTCCTCAGTTCCAGCCCCGGTCTGTGACTCAATAGTGCTATACGTTGTCCCGTCGCTGGCCTGGCTTGTCATGGGGTCCTCTTGTGTCATGATGGAGGACGTTCTTTGGTGCTGCTTAGACCCCTCCGTTTCCGTCGCCCCAACCAGCGAAATGTTTTCGTCCGAAGATTGCTGGGTAGGGTTACTACTCACATCTTCCGTAGTAGGGAGCTGGATGAGCGAATCACGCATGAGGCATGATTCTAATTTCAAATTGTAGACGACATATACCATAAACTCAGTGATATGCTTCAGTTTGGCGAGGATTGGGGTTGGTGCGCCTCGAAGGGCGATTGTACAGCCCAGTTCCTCTTGATTGCTAGAGAGAAAAATATACGTCTTTTTGCCTCCAGGAATTTCCTCGTTGATGAAGGTCTTGACCTCAAAGCCGGTACTTTTGCCTGTCTGGAATTGATTCGGAGGAAGTGCGAGCATGTCAACTGAAGAGATGATTTCGGTTTCTAGACATCTCGATACGGCAGAGAGGACCGATGGTTTGACGTTATATGCGACTGCTATGTTCGCTTCAGAGAGAAATTGCAGTGCGAGCCCAGATACGCTCTTCTCGGTGAGCAGCAGCTGAGGTCGAAGGGCAATAATCCTGTTCACCAATTGCTTGAGGAACTCCCTTTCTTGCTCGATGACCGGCTGTAAGCTCATGAAGTGATGTTGGTGCCGCTGGTACTCGATTGGGAACGATATTATGACAACTCGCGGGTTAGACATCCGGCGGCGCATAGTCTTTAGAGCGAGCTTCTTCGTAAAAATGACGCCCGGGACGTACGTGGTATCACTCGGCCGACCACCCGGGATTTTTTTCAACTTGACGTAATGTCGAATATCAATGTCGTCCCCACGATCTATATCGGGATCCACAGAAGAGGTGCACTTGAGAAGAATAGGAATCAGGGCCTTCTCCCAAGCAGCTACATTGCGAATTTCGGCATCCACCAGCAGTTGCCGCAGGAGCTTGCGAACGTGCATCATGCTCGCAGGATTGAGTTCTAGACGTGGTTCCTTTTCCCCTTTCATAGACGAGCTTCGAGTTAAACGAGCCGCACTGGAAGTGCCAGCAGACTCAAAGTACGGGAGGGTTTCATTCGACCCCGAAGGTCCTTTGATTGTTGCAGTTCTTGGTCGTGGCGAGCGTATGAGATGCACTTGATGCCCGCTAGTTGTACTCAAATTTCGGCGCCTCGAAGACCGGGGATAATATTCATCCATACCACGGCTGGTATAACTAAACCCACTAATGCTTTTCTCGGCCTGTGCTCTATTGCGGATTCTTCGCCCGACTCCCAAATACGGGCCAAAATTAGATTTTTCATGATCGACAGTAACAGAATGATCACTGCCGGCAATTGTCCCCATGATACTCATCTGTTCGTCTTCACTCGATTCATCAGACATGTATTGGGCCAGATCAGGGTCGATGACATTGTCGTCATGAAAAGCTGGAAGACCGGGCCTTTTTGCTGCCTCTTCACTTGCCGACTTCCGAAAGGGAGCCCTTTCATCAGCCGGAGGTTTTAAGCGGTTCCACAGGTTGTGCTTTGAAAGCTGACGTCTATGGCCAGAGGACTGTGGTCGTCCAGAGTTTATCGATCGCAGAGATCGTGAAGAGCTTGGTCGACTGAGCTGTGGCGTAGCGATTTCCAGAACCGCAGAGTTGCGATTAGATGACTCCCCAAGTCGTTTCGTTGCAGGAATAGCCATCATAGGCGTGGTCATTGATCTACTGTCATCATTATTGTCGTCTGTTCGCTCCGAGCTTACCTCATCACGACCATGCTTCACTGGGGGCAAGGGGAGGACAATCCTTGGTTGGTTTGGCCGAAAGATTGCGGGTAGATATGTATCATCGGCAGATTCGTCCGATGCATTTCCATCTTGTCTCTGGAGAATAATACCCAAGCAAGTCTTGCAGACGCGCAGAGTCCCCTGCACACCGAACGGTTGGCCTGATATGATAGACGTGCATCTACTATCAAAGATGCAACCGCAAGTCCTACAGTGATGCTTGCGGCGAAAAGCTGTGAATGGAGAACCACACAGGAAGCATTCTTTGCAGGTTTCATCAGCCATCCAAAATTGTTTACTCAACACCTGCTTACGCATCGACTCAAGCTTCGCGCTTACGACTTCGGGTGCACCTTCATCCACGGTTGTCCCCGGTATCCTGTAATCTCCTGATCTCATTCGCTGATGTTGACTTGTCTGACTAAAAGATTCGTGGTGGACGTTGTTATGGGCAGAGGTGTTCACTGGACTAGCTTCTGCTGTTCCGCGTGATAAAGATGAAGATCTCGAATTGCTTTCTGATGCCCGAGAACGGTTAATGCGGTCGATCACTATTGGTCTTCGAGTTGTAGGCCGAGCGGTTGGCCTTGCTTGGACACTCAACAAACTCGAGTCGGATAGTGCTGTCTGTGGAAGAGATGCCTTCGAAATGGCTATCAGGGGGCTTTTGACGGGACTGACTGGTGAATCCATGCTACCATCCATGCTGTACGCATCGTCACGACGAGAGCGACTCGAAACTGACATCTTATCCAGCTGGGGTGGACCCATGGATTCGCCATATACAGGTGCCATAACTGGCTGACCGTCGTTCGTCTTGGTGATGCTTATCCTGCGGCTGCTTCGAGTAGAGTTTTCTTCGGTTCGAGAAGACGCCGGACGTGATATATCTCGGAAGACACTAACGTTACTAACGTTTGCGGTCGCGATACTTGATGTGGATTTGATCATATGGGGAATACTCTGGCGGCTGGATGAAGCAGATTTTGAAGATGCCACGCTCGTGAGATTGCTGATAGAGGATGTCTTTGTGGATAGATATTGTTGGGTTTGGCTCTCGCTCGTCAACCCTCCCGACGATGCAGCGGCATTGGGCTCCACGGGCTCCGAGACTGACGAGTTCAAGGTCAAATCAGCAGCACCGGTATCCGCCCTCGATAACGAGGGCACACCATTTTTCGACTGCCCCGCGGCTGTGCTTTGGCTCTTCCGGGGACCAGAATCCGCAGGAGACGGCTCTGGGTTTTCCGGTACCGCTGAAGCGGCAGGCTTGTCCTTGTCTTTCCCGCTAACCCCCACAGCCTCCTTGAATCGAGAGTATAGCCCACTAAGGCCATTCTGAACCAAGTCCCCACTGAAGCCCTTGTTCTCGATCGCGGCGACGGATTCGGGCGGCGGGGCCAGGTCGTTGAAGGTGGTAAGCACGCCCTCCTCTTTGGATGAAGTATGGATCTTGTCGAGTGCTTGAGCGAGGTGTTCTTTGTCGACCTGGGGCACTGCAACGATAGAAGAGGCCGTGGAGGGGCGACGGGACCTTTCACTGGGGGAGAGAACGCTCGGCGGTGACATGGGCGAGGGTATAGGCTTTTTCCCCGACATAGCTGCCGTGACTGCGCTACCCGCTGGCTAGCTGGAGGACTGAGGGCGGACACGAGAATCGAGTATCGTGATGGGGGCTCGAAAGTGATTGGTTCACAAGCACGACACGATTATGTCGCTCTCGACGTTCATTGTAGGAATGCGTATAATGATTTAGTGCCTATAGACTTATCGGTCGCCGCAGCTTCACAAGGGGTTACAGTGGGTTTCTTAGTCGTGCGAGCGGGCGATTACTTGATAGGCAGGCAGAGCTGTGCTGAGCAGTCAGAGAAAAGCAACAAAACGTGGCAGCCTCGACTGAACCAACAGCCAGACAGAGCCTACATGAGTGTGATGATGGTCAAGTAAGGAACATGGCGAGAACACAGGACACGGGAGGCGGCGAAGACGCCTATCCCTGGAAAGGAGGGTGGAAGGTCTAAAGGACTAAAAGGACCGAAATAAGGCATATAGAGCACAGTACTGCGCAAGTAAGACGCCTTGCCTGGCGAGAGGAGGTTCAGGTTCTCTCGGAGAGCTATTGGTGACGCAGGTGGTGGAGTACCTTCCATGCAGTATGCAGCTGCCCAAACCCTTATTGGAAGCATCTGAAGCAGGGTTCATCTCAAGCTGAAGGTACCTGAATCGTAGTGATTGTCTGGCATGGTCTTCAAGTATAGTGTGGGGTTCCGAGACTTTTGCAGTAATAGCGTCAATGTCAGCTAACCTAAGTACATATGTACATAGTTAGGTACATAATGTACATGTAAGTACCTAGGCTTAAACTGCCAGCAAGGCAGCCACGTGACTTCGCATCCTCTTATTCCCCGCGATCGCCCTTTTCGCGTTGTCATAGCCGCGTCTGTCTACGACGACCGAGGTACACGACCCCGAGTTATCGACTCGCAGCTCGGCGATTCGCCACAGTCCGGTCGCATTATGTAACTCTCTTGCCAGCTGTGACGAGGAGCTCTTATAGGACAAGCGGCATCGGACGAACGGAGTGCCACGTTATGCACCAGAGCGAATATTAACCTCCTGTCAAGTGCCAAACATGGCGCGCAATGTTGAGCCAGCTCTCGATGTTGCCTCATCTGCACCAGACTCGTCTCCTTCGGATATTCTGGGCGACACAAAAATCCGGCGTCCACTTGCCAAAATCCCTAGCGCTCAGAAGGAGCTTTTAAATCTACATCAGTCATGGGCAAGCTTCCTAAGTCTACGGTCCGCTGGTTTTATCAATGTACCGCCTCAGGTTTTGGGTCAACTGAAAGCTTCATATACGCGGCGAAAGCAAGCAATAGAATCAGACAAAGCTGCTGGGCCGACGAGTGATGCAGAAGGTGATGCAGATGTTCCTGAGCCATCCGGAAGCCAATCATCAACCCCTGCCCACGTCGAGCAGAGCGGCGAAGATGGCGATGACGACGAGGATCCCGGTCAACGGATCCCCTGGTCATTGAGTCCTGAGCCCCATCCGAGACCACCGAGGTTTGAGAATCAGGAACCAAGCCAGCCGTTTATAACACAAATACCCGAGAAATCACCACCCAAGCCAACTATCCCGACCTCACCAGTAGAACAATTCAAACTTGCTACATTTCCACAGAGCAGCCAAGGACTCGAGGATGAGCTGGAGGTTGAAGTCCCAGTAGCCCTTGCCTACAGTCTTGAACCCATCAACAAATCAGCTCTACCAATGCTGGCAACACCCCCATCAGCCCAGATCGTTCCTTGCACGTTTGAACAGTCAATACAGAGTGCTTCCACAAGTGCTTCCACAAGATTAGAACCGCAACCGAAACCTCAATCCCGGAAACACATATATAACCGCGTGCCCGAACTATATCGCGGTCCCAAGCAAGGGGTTTTGTCATCACACCTACATACTAATCCAGACTCTACTAAAGTCGCGGCTGCTCCCGGTCAGAATACCGATACAGAAAGCTCTTTGTCTACTAACAATGCGTCATCATCCATCATACCATCAACAGGCGAGGACCAAACTATGGAGAGCCAAAAACACGTAGCAATCTGGGACTTCAGACCAGGCCAAATGCCGACGTATGACACCAATTTCAACTCTGGAAATCACCATAGCCCTTCAGCGTCGAGACAGTATTTCCCTGTACAAATATTGACTTCGCCATCACATACTATTCACTCGCCTCAACCACCCGCTCCTGTCACTCACCCTGCTGCCCCGCCAGCCGCAGCACCGAAAAGCTGGGAAGCTCCCTTCGTCCATTATACAGTCACTTATCCCAGCTATGTCGGTAGCATACAAGATTTTGTGACAGCATGTATTTATATCCAGCTACAACATCGCAGAATTCGAACGTCTCTGTATGATGACTTCATCCGAGCTTGGGTCGAGGGATACCTGCCTTACGTTAAACATTGCGATGAAGCGCAGCCTCCCCGGAAGGCGTTGAGGGCGATTGAATGGTACAACGAGATTGACGACGACCCTCTATTTACTTCACGGGTCGTGACCCGCCAGAACCTACAGTCGATACTCAATTTCTATCCGAACGAGCTAGATATGGCGCGACTGTCTCTAGGTATCACATCCAGCCAAGGACCAAGCGAACATTCGGTTTCAAGTAGTCAGGCCGACCCATTTAATCGTATTTCTCATCAATTTCTCACGCACACGCACACACAACCAAAGGGCAAAGAGCCGATACGACCCTCAGTGGAGGTAGTCGGAGGAGCGGTTGGATTGTCTATGTTGTCACCAGTTTCGAAACCAAAAATGCCAGCTGTTGCAATCGATCAACGTATACCAACTCATAAATCCTTCGGTGGGATAGAAAGCCGGCCAGTGCAACGCGAGGTATTGACGCGGTCTCTCTCGGAATCGACAGCACACAAGAGAATCGCAACCAACGAGCTCCGTTCCGAAGGGACTAAGCGAGTATCTTTAGGCCTTACCCCAGGCTCCTACAATAGGATGTGGTCCGACTCCGGCAGCACAGTTAGCAACCATTCGGAACGGTCTAAGAACACCGCTCGAAACTTCGTTGCCCCAGACCCCAACGCGAGACAAAGGAGTGCGAAAGCTACCGAAGACCCAGAGGAGAGGCGCAGGCGCCGACTTGCGAAACACTTCAAGAAACGAATAGCGGGAAGGGAGAGTAGTATTGCCAGTTCGGCTCCCATAAGCAACACCCCCACGTCTGGGCAGAGACAAAAGCAATAATGCCATGTACGATGAACCGTTGTAGATTTGTAGGGAAGCATGCTTATGTCAGATGGAGTTTGTGGGCGTCATGATATTGATTGCTAGTTAGGAAGTTAGATACCCACCTCAGGTCAGTTATACGCAATTACAGTAACTATTCCAAGCAATACACAGCTACCCTAGGTAGGTACCTACCTCCTGCTTACTCTGGCCAGGGAACCCTCCTAACGAGCTACGTGATTTAACACGTAACACGCCAGCCTTCAAGGATTAATACAAAGGGCTTAATTAAACCTTAGACTATTTTTGACATGCCGCGTCCAATGCCGGTACAGAGAGCCATCACATTCGAACCGATTATGAGCACGGTAGAGTTATGTGAGTAGCTGAGCGTCCGCCATTAAATATCTAATGTTCCCCAACACATACTTATACATATAGCGTCTAGTCATACAAATCAACGCCTTGAATGACACATTCCCATCTTCGATCCTCCTCGATCACTATCCCTTTTAGGATCCTTCCTTTGCCTTCTGCCGCTCCTCTTCTTCCGGCGTCATAGTCCGCAGTTGCAGAGCGTGAATGCCGCCATCAGCAGCCATCTCGTCGCGCAGGAGGCCATAGACGAGACGGTGGCGAGCGGGCTGCATCTTAGAACGGAAGGCTTCGGATGTGATGACAACGCGGAAATGTGTCTCTCTCGATGTGCTGCCTTGCATGGGTTTGTGGTGGGCATCTGGTATAATATTAGCTACATGACGAAACTAAGAAGAAGGTGGGAGGAATAAATGAAACACGCCGAGACATGTCACAAAGGGAAAGAATCATGTAGGCTTACGCTTATGCGAGTCATTGAATATCTCTAGACGTGATGGGCTGAGCGCTTTGGTGACCTATTCGCCGCCACGATTGTTAGTTCTGAGTCCGTTATTGTATTTCATACACAAGGTATACTCCAGGGCCGCTGTGTCTCTCATTCCCTGTCTCAGCACACCGAGTTTGTTGGTCGGAATGGAACCAATGAATGAAATCCCGGTCAACATCATGATGGCATGAAGATGAGACGAAAAAAAAGAAATCCCACCTTGGCCCGGATAGCATCCTCCATGGGGGTATCGGACGCCATTGTCGCAGTAGACAGTAGACGTCTCGGGAACAATAGCGCAGGCAGTGGTGTTCTGATCGGCACAGCCGGTGCTAAAGCTGCGACCGTGGTTCGGCGCAACATCAATGCAACCTTGTTGGTAGCTCGTGGTTCTGATGTCCGGGTGAGGCTCTGAGATCCATGGATGTCTTGATGGACTGCGGCCCTCCAATACAAGTACCGTACGATAGGTAGGTAGGTGAACTACACCTGGATTGGTTGGCGTGGTCGTCGTTCGATGACTAAGGGGCGCTAATAGCCGACTCGACCCCTGTAATACGGCACCTAAGTAACCTGGCAACTTACCTATAGGTACCTAGGTAGCTTGCTTAGGGCGCTTTTAGTGGCCCAAGGGACATTTTTTAAGGCCAAGATTCCAGGCCGAGAGGACAAGACTCTCTCCAGACGATAACCTACATATTGACGGAACCCCCACCCCCCCCCCCCCCAACGCTTGAAAGCTGCCAGTACTTGGAAGACTTTCGCACATAGCCAAAAAAAAAAAAAAAGGGAACCCCACCAAGCTCCGAGTCTCAACAGCTCCCAACAGTCCGTGCTGCATACTACTGGGCAATCGTAGGCAACCTTGAGATCGCCCGCACCACTCACGCAATGGGAATCTCCCGCCGGCTCCATCGAACGGATCAGACGGGTTGATGTTACCTACCTACTCTTCTGTCGGTGACCATCTCCTATTCGCCGGCCCATTCATGTTTCCCAATCCTCGCAGGCTAAACACTCTTGGCGGCATTGAAGGGTAGCGCAACATCCTCCCTCATCATCATCCCAGTCTCGGGCTCTTGGCTCTCATTAATGCTGCCGTCATATTAATTGTTATCATATTACGTACTTCGCCCATATCGCATCCATGTTACAGTCTTAATTTCGATATCTTCACTTTCAACCGTCTGCCCTACAGGCGACGATGACTACAGCCTGCCACATGCAGCCCGATAGAGCTACACCTCGTCTCGGCGGGCCTGATCCCTACTCCGCATGAGTCTGCATCCTCCGCATCGCAGTGTACTGTCGAGATCCAAAGTTCCCCCTGAAACTACCACCGACCCGTGCAGCCCACCCGAATCGGAATGTGGTTGATTGGCGGGGGAGGGCTTCGTCTGATCGTCTGTATTTCCAACTTTTCGTTGCTGACTGCTTCAACCACCACGATCTGCCGGTCCCAGCGCCCGTTTCTCCACCCATTGTCCGTCGCCACTATTTCCTGCCGTGCGTGTGCTACTAGTGGTAGTAGTAATATTAGATCCGTATCGGGCCGTGCTCTCGCTACTTATACAGCCAGACCTCGGCCAAGCACCTCCTCGTGCTTTCGACGCTCCCCTCTTGCGATCCAACCTTCGACGTCGTTCGCTTCCTTCAGAATGGCTTCCACGCTCGCTTTGCCTAAATTCCCTCTCTTTGATGCCATATCGCGGCATGATCCCAATTCCACTGCTGTTGCACATTGTCTTTCAGCCCGGTCGTTCAAATATGGCGAGCTGCTCCCGGATGTCTGTCGGGCACGCGACCACATATACCGGGCAGCCGGCAAGACGGATATTCGTGGGGAGCGCATTGCTTTCCTCGTAGAAAATAGTTATGATTATGTCGGTATGAAACATGTCCAACGCAATACGTACTTGCGCAAAAAAATAAAATGCATTCGTTTACTCATACCAAATAGTAACATTCCTCGCCATCCTCGCCGCGCGCGCAATTGCGCTGCCTCTTTCCCCCCCATTCCCTGCACCCGAGCTGCAGTATATCCTCACACAATCCCAGGCGTCATTACTACTTCATTCAGCCAAATTTGCCTCGAAAGCGACAGAAGTACTCAAGACTCCATGGCCTGAACCTTCGGCCAATACAGACCCCGAGTTCAAGCCCACCCTCAAGTCGGTCGAAGTACCGAAGCGCTTTGGGCTCGGTCAGGACAACACTGTCTTTGATACGGTTACGATCACGGATGACACCGACACAGAGGGAGTGGGCATGATGTTGTATACTTCGGGAACGACAGCGCGACCGAAGGGTGTTCTAATTCCAGAGACTGCCCTCACAGCACAAGGCCGTGCCTTAATCGAGGCTTGGAAATACACCCCACAAGATAGGCTGCTCCATGTTCTACCTTTACACCACATTCACGGTACGGTCAATGCGATCATCACCCCTCTGTTTGCGGGAAGTACAATAGAGTTTCTTTTCCCATTCAACGCAGACACCCTATGGCGGCGGTTTGCGAACCCATTTCTCGAATCCGTGAAGGCCAGTGTTGTCTCCAATGGCACTTCAAACGCCCCTGGGAAGGGACTTCCGTACATATCTCTACCAAGCACCCTGAGCCGCACCATCTCAGAAGCATGTAGCACGGGTGCTACTACCCCCGTGAGCGTAGACACAACTCTATCCCCTTCAGATACGAACAGAATCAGTCAAATTGCGGCAGAGTTGTACGGTATCATTCGATTGGCGTCCGGGCCTAATGGCTCACCCGAAACGACCGGTTTGGCCTTATCAACTCAGGAAACCGCCAGAATCAGCCAACTGGCTGCTGACCTGAATGAGGTGGTCCGCCCACAAGCCACTAGCTCGATTCCACTATCTAATGGAGCATCGCATCCAAACGGCCATGTAAACTATGCAGCGGAGGCCAAATTTGCCAATATGAGCAAGGAGAAAATAACATTCTTCACCGTGGTACCGACAGTCTACACACGCTTACTTTCCACACACAAGACGTTATCTCCGGAGGTCGCTGAGGCCGGGCGCATCGCTACAAGCCCCGAGCATATGCGCGTTGCTATTTCGGGCTCCGCCGCACTTCCGACGCCGGTGAAGCGGGCCTGGAAGGACCTTAGCCGAGGTAATGTGCTGTTGGAACGCTATGGTATGACCGAAGTCGGCATGGCGCTCTCTTGCGGCCTAGAATTCGCAGATCGTGTGGACGGTAGCGTGGGCTGGCCGCTACCGGGCGTTGAAGTGCGTCTTTTCGATACCGATACGAATGAGATTATCCCTTCGGATGTGGTTGACCGATCGGGAGAGATCCAGCTACGCGGTGCAAACGTGTTCCGCGAATACTGGGCAAATCCCACGGCCACGTCTAAAGAATTTGTACCTGCTGGCGATGATAAGGGGCTGTGGTTCAAGACGGGTGATGTCGCGGTCCGCCGGAACGTGCCCGCGCCTGCCGCCAGCGGCACAAGCGGCACGTGGGCACAGGGTCCCATGTACTTTATCTTGGGACGCCAGAGCGCTGACATCATCAAATCTGGTGGCGAGAAGGTATCCGCGCTAGAAATCGAGCGTGAGCTCCTGTCATTGCCGGAAGTACTCGAGACGGCTGTCCTGGCCGTGCCGTCAGGCAAGTGGGGACAAAAGGTCGGCGCCGTCGTGATTCTCGATCGTACCATCTGCCCCGAAGGTTGGAAGCCGATGGACATGCGCCGAGCCCTGAAGGGCCGGCTGGCAAATTACAAGATCCCCCAGGTTCTGAGGGTCGTCGAGCATATCCCGAGGAACGCGATGGGTAAAATAAATAAAAAGAACCTCCTTCGCCAGGTCTTCCTGGACGACTTTAGTGGAGACGAGATGTGAGTTGTCGAAAGGGATGGAGATAGTAAGACAAGAGTGGACGAAAAGTGGCTTCGTCATCTTATGGTTTATGCGCGGTTCGAGGGCATTTTGTAGGGGCCGGAGTATTCGAGAGGTTTTGTATACGGGATTGCATTGGAAAATCGGCTGGCATATATATACATACCTTGGGTGCTTAGCTTACCTCATAGACAGACGCGATCTCACCTCAGTTCGGTTAAGGTGGCGATCGCGACTTGTACATACTTCCATACCATCACGACATACCACTTCACACCCTCTAAATTCAGTCAAAACTCATTTTCTAAAATATAGCCCCCGGCGCCTTTCGTCCGTCACTGAGCGATATGCGCGTACTAGACATCATTAACGTACAAGAGACACTCGAGTATATAGACATATGTATATAAGTAATCTACTACTGTGTCTGTTACCTGGGTAGGTAAACCCAAAACGCCACCACCCACGTCCATCATCCAAAGTATAGTCCGCTGTTTGGTTTCCCGATGATTTCACTCAATCGCAAGATTTCCTTGAATACAGTACACGCAAGTACAGTACCCAGGGCATCTGCCCATCTATCTCATCGATATCCCAAGAATATTTCCAACACGACAGCCACCCGATAGTAAAGTTAATCCTATCGTACGGTCTATAGTGAAATATTACACTGAGCCACGTACGTCTGCAATCGCGGAATGAAAATGAAGTCATCGTCAAAGGCATCCGCTAGAGTACTCAATACTAGCCTTGATTAAATATTGAGGGTGGAGATTAGCAAATGGGAAAAAGGCAATATGAACACTCACCCATATGGACTGCTCAAATGCTAGATGATATACTGGGAACATGGGTTCCTTACCTATTTACGCTTTACAGGAAGTCAGATTTAACAGACATTTTACGATGGGTTTAAACAATATTATAGGATTCTTTTTTTCTACTTTTTTTCTCGTGTACTATCCTCTGCTGACTCGTCCCACACTTGATGGATCATCTTCCGTCTGGTGATAGATGCAGAACCATCTGTCAAGTTCAGTTTCGCAAAGTGATATTATAGGGAAGGCAAGGCAGGCATCGAATACCATATCTTTGAGTATACATGCCCGTTACCTTCAGTCTTCAACATAGCAAACGAGTGACCCCCAGCAAAATATGATGCTCTTTCGTAATATTCTATCAGAGAAACCCTATGCCATGCCACGTGCCCATCATTACTGCCGAAAGTCATTGCCCACGTCGGTAGGCTAGGTTTAAACGACGAACTTAGCGCGAGCACGAGTGCTACCAGAATGGGCAGAGTCAGTATGGCCTGAGAACTCGACGCTCTCAGAAGCAGGCAAATTGAGAGTTTCCTTGAAACGCTGGCCGATAGCAAGAAGGACCTTCTGACCCTTCTCAGGAGATCGTCCCTTGCCACCAGCAACATCACCGTCGCCACGACCGGGGATGCTCTTGCCGATGGTGCGGGTCCAGACACCGATACGGAAGAAGGCCTTTCGGACGTTGACAACGACACCCATGACCTCGCCGTCGTCTTCCTCCTCAAGGGTCTCACCGATGGCTGCCATCATGGTCTGCAACCATAGGTCGTTGATGTCGATGCTGCGCTTGTCTTTGAATTGGAAGGACCACTTGCCACCGTGCTTGTTCTGGATGTCTTCCCACTCAGGTCGCACGCCCTCTTTGAAGAGGTGGTAGTCGGACTTCATGGCCAGCTCGGAGACAGGCGCGATGTTGTTCTGTTGGAGGGGAGACAGGCTAGTTAGTTGATGGATTTGCAAGCAGCGGTGAACTATGGTCCTTATGGAGGACCCTTGGACAAATACTTACGTAGATTCCCCAGAATTCTTCAACCGAGTCGAAGGTGATGACCTCTTTAAGGAGATCATTCCAGTTGTCGCCCTAGGAACCGGGGGAACGAGGATGTTAGTTTGAAGGACAAATGCGACGCGAGCGCAGACTCACCTTGCCGCTCGACGGCTTGGTAAACCAGAGCGTCCACTTGTTCTGCAACGGGTGTTTGACATTGAAGTTGTCCTTGTCATGGAACACGGTCACGAGTTGGTCGTTACCGGCAGAGGCAGCATCGGCCCTCTCGCCGTTCTTGTCGCCATTGGGCGAGATAGGGATCGTAGTGAGGTCGACTTGCTCGGACATCTTGGATGGTGGGTGAGAGTGATTGGGTGTTAGGTGTGTGGAAGGCGAGAAGCTCGGCACGTGCGGGATGGAATCGCAGGTCGATGGCGGGGTGAGACAAGTACGTTGTCCACGGTCGATCGAGATGGGAGAGATGAGGGCGAAGGGTGGAGGGAGGGGGGGGAGGGGGAGGGGCAGCAGCGAGGTTAGGAGCGAGACAATCAGTCGTGCCTCAGGCGGCAGGCAGAGAGTGTTGTTGCCCGGTGAAGGCGCGACACGTCGTCCCGGTAGCGGTAGCGGTAGCGGTAGCGGTAGCAGTAGCAGTAGCAGTGTGAGTACGCGATAGGCTCCGTCTTGTGACAGGCGGCTTCCCAGGATATTTCAAAATGTCGTGACGGAGTGTGCTTGTCGCAGTCAACAGGGCTGAACGAGCCGGGGCCGGAAAGTGACGAGCGTCACCGGAAAGCAATTAGAAAGGGGAAGAGACTTGCTCCAGGCAGAGTCAGACTTGTCGTGGGGGAATGCAGTTGTTGAGCGTCAACGTCGTCTTTGCGATTCGTCGCAATCCAGGCACACGTAGATTTTCAAACTCGTTCGCCTTTTTACGAAACGATGGATTTCTGCAGTGGGGCCGCCAGGAATCTACACTAGGTACTGTAGGTATCTGAACAGAAAGCGCAAGGGGGAAACTGGGTGGGCGCCTCCTTCAGCTCGGCTCACAATTACGCACACTGTATATGTTACTGTGCTGTCTTTTAAGCTTCAACTACCGGTCGATCCCTTCCTGCATCAGTGCCGTGCACCATGCATGAAAGAAATCTTAGCAACTCTGTTCGACGTAACTGAAAGTAAAGATCATGGATACCTCTTTCTAGGCTTAGCATATTACATACGCACCGCAGCAAGCAAGTAGCTTTTTTAAACATCAGGTTGAATTACTGTATAATGGGCAGTTACGTCCGTATCTATCATCATGTGCCGAGCAAGGCTGTGTGAGTACCTGCTATGTACACATGTAACCAGGCAAAGTGTCAGGGTACCTACCAGCCAGCCTCCTACATCCATGTTTTGAGTCACACTTTGCCCGGGTGCCTTTCCACTTCACTCGGCACATAAGTAAGAGCTAATACCATCCTTGAAACTCTCATTCAGTAACATGATGCCTTCACTCCATATCTCTACATACTTTGTTGCTTGTCTAGACAAGGACTCTCCAATTCGGTATGCGTAGTACTCCAGCCACCGATCATTTCAACCATCACCATGGATTCCCCAAACACCCAGGGCCATGGGCCTGGTCCCGAGGCGTTGGTCGTCAATGCTACGCCCATTGACTTCGCCAACTCACCTCTAGCAGAGCATTATAGCTCTTTCTTCGCCATGACCATCGACAACTTGCTGACCCCTGACGAATGTGCCAAGCTTCAGAGCGCCTCAGGAGATGATTGGCAAACTCTGAGCAAGGGGAATTCCTATCGAGAATGCCAAAACATTCTCGTCTTCTCCCCGGAATGGGCATCGGCGCTTTATGATCGAATCGTTCCCCACCTACCAGAAGAAGTGAAAGCTCTCCGGAAGGGCCACAAGCTAGCTGAGGTTATTGCTGGCCCTTCGCATCTCAAAGCGAGCATGGGCGCCAGGAAGGCCGTTTGGCGCATCAAAGAAGCCAATGAGCGTCTAAGTTTCTTGCGCTACCAGCCGGGTCATCACTTCAAGCCACATTGCGATGCACTCTATGCGCGCTCGGGAAAAGATGAGAGGAGCTTCCTGACATGTCAAATTTACCTTAACGATGCTCCCGAGGGTGCGGATGGGGTATCGAATGGCGGAGGGGAGACACGATTCTGGGCAAGCCAGGTCGGCAAGCGGCAGAAGGCCGCTGAAATGGAACACGAAATAGGAGAGAAGGAAGAGGCGCCATTTCTCGATGTCAAGCCAAAGGTAGGCAGAGCTCTAGTTTTTCAACAGAGGATGTTGTGGCACTCGGGGCAGGAAGTAAAGCATGGCGAAAAGTTCACCGTCCGGATGGATTTAATGTTTGAGCGACACTTTGAAAAGCTCTGAAGTGTCTGGTGTGTTATGCATGACAGTTAAGCTTGTTTAAAGCTTGATATAAACCAGTCTTCAAGTAAGTCCTCAGCACATGCAGACGTCGGAGTCGCGATGAACTCTAAGAAATTGCCCTTTAATTAGCCTCGAGACAGTTATTCTCTCCATTTCTAATCGTTTCAGTGGACAGCGTTATCTGTGTAACCACCTTCCTGCCCCCATCTGACTTCCGGATAATACTTGGATAGAATTACGGTTGGTGTGGTGGATGGGTGAGCCAGCCCGGGGCCGCGCTTTGGACAAATCCACAATTGGAAATCCGGGACTTAAATTTTTATTACCCACGTTCACGATAGCTTCATTTCGACTGGTCCGGAACTAGGATAAGCCCCACTTTCCACGACTCTCAAAACTACTACTGCCGATCGCAACCAGAATTATCTTTTGAATTTCTCTTTTTGAATTCAGGGTCCATCGTATCAACGTTTATCGTCTACATAAAGGGGCATTTAGCTTCAAATGAGCCCGGCGAGGCGCCCGCTGCCACCGTCGAGCAGCCTACCTACTATACGCTCGCTCAACGACCAAACCGAGTCTTACATCCTAGATGCGTTAGGTGGCCTTCACGCTATCTACTGCCCGTTGCCAACGTCGCTGGCTTTTCAGACAAGTTCAGCGCACAAGGATCCACCGGTGGTGGCAGATTCCGGTTATGCATCCGACAATGATGAAAACAACGGCAAGGATGACGAGAGTTTCGAGTTACGCGATGATCCTTACGAGCGCGCCTGCGCCGAACGCTGGCTGACGGGGTTTTTGGGCCGCGCGGAGGAGCTCATGTGTTTCGAGAGCGAAGACTCGCGACAACGCGCTATCGACAAGGCATCGTGTATCTTGGCTTCGTTCTTTAGTCAAGATGAGGAAGAGGATGAAGACACCGAAATCACAAGAGACTATCGCTTCACGCTGAATCTGGACTCTTGCGAAGCTGGAGAGCACAGAGAGAGCAACAGCAGCGAAACCATCACTGTGCAACTCACGGATGGCTTAGCTGGCAAAGATGATACCGACCATACTGATGTTGGCCTACAAAGCTGGGGTGCCGCTTTCATTTTTACGGAGCTGATGTGTGCGACTCCCGCCCGTCTAAATTTCACGAATAGTTCGCTAGGTTCTGCACCACGCATCATCGAGCTGGGTGCCGGCACAGGGCTCGTAGGAATTGCACTGGGCAAGATTCTATCGCGCTTAGGTGTGTTAATGCCAACAATAATCGCAACGGACTTTCACCCGACCGTCCTCGCAAATTTGCAAGCGAACATCGTCAAGAACTTCCCCAACCCGAGTCGGGAGAAGTCGCCGTCGATTCACGCTGCGCCACTTGACTGGGAGACTCCTGACCTCTCTCCACCGTTAGATGAGCAAGGCGACGTGCTTGTCGCGACGGATGTAATCTACGATCCGGAGCATGCTGTGTGGCTGCGAGATTGCGCGGCGCGCATGCTGAAGCCAGACGGCGTCTTCTGGTTGATGCTGACAGTGCGGACGACGGGCAAATTCGAAGGCATCAGCGGGACGGTGCGCACGTCGTTCAACGGACGCGATGGGCTGCGAAACTCCCAGGGACATGTGCTTGCGATACTCAATGAGGAACGCTTTGCGCGGCCGAATGGTATTGGACGTGGGGACGAAAGTGAATATCGGCTTTTTAGGATCGGGTGGGCTTAGGATATGAGAGGGCATGAATGCGTGGATGTCTAGAGGATGATACCTTCTTTAGAGCCAAGGACAGAGCATTTTGCATGATCTTAGAGCATTGCACACGCGTTATAGAAAGACATAGACCCTAGATGATAGATGATAGATGATAGACGGTAAACGATAGACAGAGAGCATGACTCCCCGGATGCGACCACGATTGCAGCATCCGTATACATTCGAAACCATGAACCCTTATGCCTTCTTTATCCCAGCTCTTATCCTGGTTTTCAATTATCGTTACTGCTTTTTACCTTAGGTAGTTTGCCCCAAGCAGAGAACGTTCTCAAAGCTTCGGATGCGCATTCCGCACTAACATCTCAAAGAACCCCTGAAACCAAACGTCTCGCTCCGGCGCGGGCCTCACCGCGGTCTTCGCGGCGCACCCTACCTCATCCCCGCCTCTCTCACTGCTCACGCCGTCCGACTCGCCGGGGCCTTTCACCCAGACAAACGCATCGAGAGTGTCGTCGCCCGTTTCCGCACTCGGCCTGGCCCCCAAGCCGGCGCCGTCTACGTTACACCACTCGTCCCAGAACCAGCGCAGCCCCATCACGCCGTTGCGGCTCGTGTCGAGGATAGCGTGCGTCGCGGGGGCCGACATCCCGCGCGCCTGCAGCGCCGAGGATAGGATCCGCTGGAAGTTCTTCTCGTTGCTAGGCCGGACGTCGCGCGAGTCGTCGGCGCGAGCGAATTCGCCGGGCGAGAGATCCCTTTCGTCTGCGTCAGCTCGGCATGTCCGTCCCATACCATACGACCGACGGAGGCAAATCGTGATATCTTGTCCCTCCGTGTTCTGATTGCAGTGTTCTGATTGCAGGTATGCTAGCTTACCACGCGTTCCAGTTCGCCACGTTGGTCGCGAATCCCCGTAGCTGTGCAGGCTGTTTTGCAGCCTTGTACAGATGCACGATGGCATCCGCCGTGCCGTTGCGGTGCCAGGCCCAATCTAGGGAGTTACTGTGGCCGACGTCAAGGTACATTATCACGTTTAGGAGATTCAGTTTGTCTAGAGCGACGGGAATGTTCGTATTGTAACTGCGCACAAGATTCGCTTCGTGTTCTGATGGTGCTGGCGCAATCGTAGCGTTGAAGCACTGCGGGAATGCGCCTGGTTCGATTGCCACCGCGAAGGCGACGTTCGGGTGAGCTTTGATTATTGTGGCAAGCGCTACAGTGGTACGGCGCCGAGGGGTTAGTTCTAATTGTTAAGTTACAGTAGTTTCACCTAGTATAACAGCTTACGTTCAATGTAAAGGGATAAGTAGTCGTCCTCGGTCTTGGGATCATAGTCCGGCGAGGGGCTGTTCGACGGCGCAACTTTATAAGGAAGATTGTCTAAAACCAATCCTAGAATTTCGTCACAAGGCACTTCGTCCGCGACGGGAGGTATTGCCCGTATATCTTCCAGCGATTTTCTTTCTCGTAGTCAGACTCAGTCATATTAGTGGCAATGTAGACTACTGACATCCATACGAAGGTCCCAAAATCAGCGACTCGAGATGCCCGTTCCTTGAGCTCTTCATCCTTGATGGCCGCCACAGCTTGCTCAACCTTCAGCCGATACAGCGACGTTGGATGAAGTGTCCGATTTTCCCAGACGTTTTCATGGGCATTGAGGATTGCCGGAACTCTACATTCCGCTGCCTGGGCATTTTCGCTATGCAGAACAAACGCGAGGATAAAGCTAATCAACAGCGAGCAAAGCATGGTGTTTCTATGATCGCTGCAACTCCACGGTTTGTGCAGGAGAAACGCGGAAGCTGAACAGGGATAAAACCGTCAGTCGGCCACGAAGCTAGGCAGTAAACACTATTTGATTTATATTAGCGCGAGTTGGAAACCAGCGTGAAAATCCACTCATTTATCTTGCATGTGTGAAGCTACATTCTCTATTCTACTACCCTATTTAGCCGCAAAAAGGAGACAACTGTCTTGGCCCATGGCCAGTTAATGCAACGTCCGCAGCTTGGCTGAAGGATTCAAATACGTGACCTTCACGTGCGAGATATCATTGCCGTTTTCCAATTATCTGGAAATGCTACTACTAACCACCTTCTGAGAAGGGAGCTGCACTTCTTCATGAGACTGGCCATCCTGAGATGATGTGCAAGTAATGAATGCAACCACATGTCCACGGTGATACCCCAAATACCCAATTTTACGTAACATCATGGAATCTCATTATATGCACTTCCTAAATCGTTCTTCGAGTCCTTGTTTAGCATCTTCCGAGAACCTGAACAGAATAACTTGGCCCGAGAAACCTATTACCATGCTTCTAACCGGAACCTAATCTAAATTTAACGACCAGCCGATTCGGTAGGTAAGTATAACTTCTACTAAAAAAAGACTCTGGGCGGTCCATCTGTCATTTTCGTGTATACTGAACGGGGAGCGTTCTGGTCGCAGCTGCCGTAGTGAAACCGGCTCTCAAGTGCCATTTCACCGATGCCATTGGCAAGTCGGGACTCTACTGTAAGTACTTAGTTAAAGGTATGGTACCGTCCTCGCAGGCCTGCATTAACGTGTTGCCAACTGCATTGGAAAACTTGAACCAGCCTCGCAGAATCATGATATGTGCTTACAGCGTTAAAATAGAGCCTGGAAAAGAATGGGGGTTTAGCTGGCGGACCGCTGGTACTGCAATCCTCATCGTCTCTCATCGACCGACTTCATGTCGTTGCCGACGACTTCAGAGATAAATAGCATCATGAATTCCATGGAGCTGGGTACACCGGAGACCATACCAGAATGGTCTGAGCTTTTGGCCATCTATACCAATGAAGAGCTCGTCGAAGCTCTACAACCCGATGCTATCAAAACGTCACTCGAGAGGCAAGAGTAAGATCAAGATATCTCTATGCATCTACTAACATATTATAGACGTCAAAAGCAAGCGTTGACATTCTTGCTGTGACGTGAATAAGGATGGGCTTTTGACTCAAGTAAAGGCATCTGGGCCCGAGTACGAGGTTCACAGGGCCAATCGTAAGATTGAACCCGGCCTAATACGCACTATCTTTTATTTCGATATTCTGATATCAGCTAGCTTCGTTAACTTGATATCTGGCTCCCATCAATCTAAAGAACATCCCTAATCCCTTGGGAGCATAATTGTAGATCCTGTGGGCCTAGGTAAAAAAATTGACTATGGTTGCCCTAGTTGCCGCAGATCTTCAAGAGGCGGACTTCATTGATACTGGGACTTCCGAAGACAGAGCCAGCAACACGTGCGTAATATTAGAACCCAACATGACTATGAGAGAACGTCAAACATACTAACCTGCCTGTAGTAATCGACACGTGGGAGAAACAACTGGCACAGTTAGCGCCCCGTATTCTTCTTTCCCACTGGACTGAATCACTGATATTTGGCCAAGGCATATGGTACAGGGCCAATTGACATGGCGTTGACATGATGGTAAATTGAGAATGACAGGGCCTACTCGAGACACAGAGCGTAAAAATTGTCTTGACGACTTACCATACCGTTTCTGCCGAGCCGAAGAGTGGAAGCGGGTTGTTCTCGATGAAGGTAGGACCAGATTCACAAGATCGTCATGCCTTACTGACACGATTGTAAACTCGCAGCGCACTTCATTCGTAACACTGGTTCCCGAATGGCGAAAGCTATATGTGACATCTCCGACATGCGTTGAGCAGTCACGGACACTCCAATCCAAAACAGACAGCTTGACAATGACGGTGCTAAATAATGACAGCGTCTATGCGGTCTCCTATAATAAGTGGCCTCCTAGAACAGAAGGAGAGAATTCCTCGCCTATAAAAGGCTCGTCTAGGATATGGAGTAGTGTGATTTAAGGAAGATACGAAGTGGCTTTTGGGATATGAAATAGGAGAGGTCATTGAATGTATGAAGCAAAAGTGAAGCCGAAGGCTAATCCTAAGAAACCTCGAACAATGATCAACGAGACTCACCGAAACATGTAACAAAACAGCTAAATGCAGTTGACTGTTTATGTCAGATGAAGTAAAATTTTGTATCAAGATTGTTTGTAGTAGCGTACTTAATCAGTAGAAGCGGACGTCGATCGAGCGTGGATCTCGGTTCCTGAACCGGGAGCTACGGGACCTCGGCGATGGCGCAGCATCCCGCCTACCGGCCGGACATCCCACCATTAGCGCCATCGGACTAGTGCCAGCCTTCACTGTTTGCTGACCAAAACCAAAACCGAGCCTTCGTCCCCAAACAACACCATCAGTCTCGTTCCTTACATACACACATACACACACACACACATACACGCACACGCGAGGTTCATACGGACGGCACGGCAGACCCCGGCTGCCGCCATAACGCCCGGAATGGCCCTGTTAGGCTGGTCACTCATTCTGGCGTCTGTCGTGTACCTCGCTATCCGAAGACCGCCCTTCATCGAGACCCTGGTGGCCCTGTGCCGCGGATCCCCCAGGATACAACAGCCGCCGTCCACTCGTTCGCCCTCGGATACACACGAAGCGCCCGGCAGGGGACATTCTAGCGCTATATCTGTTGCCCGCCAAGATACATCAGCGAGGAAGGGCGTCGAGGCGGATCGCAATCCTATACCGAAGATCTCGTCTCCATCCTCTGAGATAGAGATAGAGATAACGACGGACGAGCCCACGAGCGCCGAGACACCCACAGCCGCGATCAGGTCGCCGCCACAGTCAACACCGAAAGCTACGCCCGCCACGGCACCAGCGAACGAGGCTATCCCGTCCTTTTCCCTCTCGCCATCCACAGCAACAACATCTCGCCCTGCCCCGGCCTCGGCAGCCGCGATCGCGCGGGGCGCGACAAGCCCAGCAGCACAGCCGAGTCTCTCAGCGCCAACACCGACAATGTCGATGCCGCCGCCGCCGCCGCCGTTGCGCCCGCCGGGACTCAGCCCGGTCACAAATTCCATCTCTTCCCTCGCACCACCCGTGCGACCCTCGCCGCTTCCGAACCGGCAATACGACCGACAACCCGGGACCTCCACACTGGCGCCCCCGCCCACGCACAGCAGCAAGCCGGCCAAGCCGTCGCGGAAGGTGACGCTGGAGCCGGGCCACTCGCCGCTCGACTGGGCGCGGCTCGCGAACCACCCCACGGCAGACTTGCGAAACCTCGGCTCGGGAGTCTCCTACATACGTGTCACGCCCAGCATGCTGAGGAGGCAGACGGGGCGGCGCGGGAAAGACGCCTGGACGGCGCTCGGGGGAAGGGTGTATAACGTATCGCCGTATCTACCCTTCCATCCCGGCGGCGAGCCCGAGCTGCTCCGTGCCGCGGGACGTGATGGGACGAAGCTCTTTGGAGAGATACACCCCTGGGTTAATTATGAGACTATGCTGAGCTCGTGCTTGATTGGTCTCCTCGTTGATGAGGCTGAGGCGAGCAGTCCGGGGGATATGGAGGCTATGGATTGATTGAGTGGTTGGTTGGTTGGTTGCTTGATTGATTACCAACGTTTCGGTGTTCTGAAGAATGAAAATAGAATAGATGAATGGCGCGTTATCACTGTAGAGCGTGGGACTTAAATATATTCGAGGGCTCGGAGGGATATGGTGGAAAAGATCTTCATATGCCGCATCTGCTCATCCAGAAAGCACTTTTGGGCATGGATTGATTTAAAAGCTGCA
Organism: Xylaria acuta; assembly: GCA_022495125.1. Taxonomy (NCBI): domain Eukaryota; kingdom Fungi; phylum Ascomycota; class Sordariomycetes; order Xylariales; family Xylariaceae; genus Xylaria; species Xylaria acuta. The sequence continues at coordinate 31,135 of MU383143.1, read as the reverse complement.
TTTTTCACGGCGACAAGGCGGGTTTGCATGAAATGGCTTCGGATCACGGATCACGATTACGACTTACCATGGTATGGGCGGTCTTCACGCATTTTCTGCGCTTATGCTCATTATCATCTATCCTCATCGTCATTGGGCGCTATGCTATAGACGATCACTTGCAAGACGATGGATGACATGTATATCTAGATCAAAGAGATAGATAGATAGACGCGATACCCCTTCGGATATTGTACTCCGATCGGTAGCATTCAGCACGAATAAGGAATATTGATCGAAATCGAACTGCTTTCTCTCCCTCTCTCCCTCGCTTTCTCTAATGGCTTGGGTCCCATCCTCACCGCCTACCGAAACGGAAGCGGAGATCATCGTCATCGCTATCTTCGTCGCTGGCGTTGAGGGCTAATCCCTTCGCTCTCTTGGCCGGTTTCTCCCTCGCCGGTGGTGCTGCCGCCGGCCGCTTGCCTGTTCGCCGGGCTTGTTGCGTTTTGTTCAGGGTGCCCTGCGTGGCTCGCGACTGCGACTGCGTCGTGTTCGCTGATGACCTAGTTGTGCGCGTGCGTGAGCTCGAGGTGATGATGATGTCGTCATCGTCGTCATCATCTTCGTTTGCACCGCCTATGTCGACACCTTCGTCCTCACTGCTATCCACCGGCTGTAGATTCTCAACATGTTTCTGCCCTCTCCGAGACTCTTCTGTCGTACTGTTCGTCTTCTTGAGAGATTGGCTGCGCGACTGCGATCGGTCGTCTGGTTTCTTCGGCCGCTGCTGACTGATGTTATCCTCGAGCCAGTAGTCGTCGCCGATGCCGAAGCCTTTCGACTTCACTTCCTCGAGCGCGACGATGATCTTCTCGATCGCTCGTCCTTGTACCGCGCCTCGCTGCCGGAACTTTTTAAAGTTCTTCCGTCCGTTCCATGCTGGATCCCATCGCCCGTCGGCTATGTCTTGCTCGCGCGTGCGCATCTGTGGTGCTTCTCGCAGCGGCATTGGTTCCTCGATATGTAGGCGTCGGATTTCGGCCAGGTCTAAATCACCCGGTTCTGCTTCGAGATCCTCGCGTTCCATTTTCGCCCGCTGTTCAGCTTCTTCCCGGTGTAACCGCGCCAATTCGAGAACGTCAACCTCCTTTTTGATCTTCGGTGACAGTTTCTTTATGATGCTCGGCTTTTCGGGTATATCTATGGGAGTCGTCGGCTTCTCACGACGTCGTACTGGTACTGGCTCCTCGCCCGCGGCAATCCGACGGCGTTTGACTTGCGCAGCTGTCGGGGCTATACTATCCATTATGTCCTCGCGTCTCGGTAATGGAGAGGCTGGCCGCTTCCGCTGTGATCGTTGAGATGGCTGGTTAACGGGGGCGGCATCCTCAAGTCCAGGTTCCGGTAAATCTTGTGATACGAAAAGGCCTCCCTGAGAAGACTCGATATTAGCGAGCGCGGGCGCGGGGTCGTTAACCTCCATGGCCACAGCGGGTGGTTCGGCTGGGCTGTCGTCGTCAGCAAGAGAAACTGCAAAACCTCGGAACCGGCTTTGAATGGGTCCTCGGCCCCTTCTCCGAGTAACCGGCCCCCGAGGTTGTGGAGCCGCCTCCCCTGCTGGGTCGACTTCCATCGATTGCTGCTCAGTGGATGATGACGGTTGCTCTACTTGAGAAGTGGCAGGAAGCGACTCAAACTCTAAAGGCCGCCGCAGTCCGCTTGCATCGTTGCTCAGAATTGCGCCGAGGAAGTCCTTCTGATCGATGAGGCGATGATCCAGGCGCAAAGATATAGACCGGAAGAAACCGGCATACCAATCCGCGTTCTCCTCTGAATTGGGCATCCACTTGACCACAACAACGCCTTTACCCTCACTACCATCCTCAAATTCGCCCAGCCCCTTTTCACCTGCAACTCCCTTCACATACCGGATAAAATCGTCGATCTGCGTCTCTCCCGCTACCACTACGTTTAGGAGGGCTTTGCCCTTGCCATTTGTGATCGGGGCGAGCAGACTGTCGTACTGTTTCTGTTCGTAGAATATGAAGGTATAACCGTCAAAGAGTTGTGCCCGCGCAGGGTTGGGGGCGAATGACTCTGGCTGCCTAGGAACGGGTTCTTCGCCCGGTGGTGGGAGGAAGCGCATGGGATCGGGCCAGTTGGCATCGAAGTCCTGCTCGAGCGAGCTTGTAGCAACGCCATCGCTGGGTGTCTCCGGCGAAGCAGCATCCACAATGGCATCTACGAAACCGTCATTAACAATGTATTTGCCGTTAATCAGGGCTTGTAGCCCTTTCGGCGTGTTGCGCTTCTTCGAAACAACATGGGTGGTGAGGTGAACATCGTAGTCGGACAAGAGCTTGATGTCGAGCTGCTCGAAGCTTTGGCCTAGGCGGGCGAAGGGGTTTGCGCGGAGTTGGTTGCTCGTAAAAGAGAAGCTCAAGACAACGGGAAACCAAGTAATGCTAGAAAGCCATAACGCAACGTATCGTTAGTCATAGTAGCCAGTCGCGCGGAGTCATGGGGTGAACGAACCGGAAGAGGGGCGGGAACGAGCCCATCTGGAGGGAATTCGAATCTTGCGACAGGGTGCATGTCTCGCTGCGATACTTTTGGCCATTCACTTTGGTGCCACCCTTGGAGCCAAGATCCTCGACCGTGACCTTTGAGCGGCTGCCCATGACCTCCTAGTAGATTACTGTCAGCAGTCGTCGCACAGTCGGCGCAAGTCGGCTGGGTCACAAGACGCACCGCATGGCCGTCCTCAACTTTGTCCACGGTTATCGTCACATGCTTGCGCGAGACTCTCTCAGCACCAGGTCCTTGTATGGCAAGTTGGCCGGCTATGGATACAGTCAGCGGGCGATATGCGACGTGGAATGCGAGGACATACGTTCGGCGACGGTGCGGCCGAAGAGATAACGTTTCCCGGGGCGAAGCCATACTCGTTTGTCTGCGGGGCGAGATAGAATTGGTCAGCCGTCGAGATGCACAGTCGCGAGACACGATGGGACGAGACGAGACGAGACAGCAGCAGCAGTAGACTCACGGCCGAGGGCTTCGCCTTCATTCTCGAGGACCCACATGATCGGGTGCAGACAATGTAGCTGTTCTACTACGAGACGTGATTGTTCATGTCGCTCTAAATGGCACCGACGTGCAGTGGAGCGACTATTGGAAGAGACGCGTGGTGCATCCGCGGGCGCGTTAATGAGTGAGCAGATTAGACTGATTAGTGTTGCATATTAAAACAACCGTTAATTCTGGTACAAGGATAGCAGGGAACAAAGGGTACCCCTAGGGTATTTATAGTAAACATTGCTTAGTATTTAGTAGATCGGTTACTTACTTTTTATATATTTATTAAATATATTAAGTAATTTTTTTTAAATATTGTTATTGTTTACTATATTATTTTAATAAGTTATAAGCCTAGGTTTTGCTACTTAATACCTATTAAACTAAATCTAGGTTTTTATTTTTTACTAAGCTATTTAGCTACTATATTAAAATACTTAATTATTTAAAAATTACCTACTAAAGCTAGCAGATTAACTTGTTTAAATTTATTATTATTAACTATTTGTTTATATTATTATTGCTAGCTTTAATATAAACTAAATAAATATTTTTTAACTATTATTTATTAACTATTTAATAATTATTGCGTACTAACTATTAAATACTTTAATATATTTATTAACGATTATATTTTATATTATATATTGCTTAAAAAATATTATAGCAGCAAAAAACGCTATAAAAATATATTATAAACAATAGTTTTACTTTTTAACAAACTAAAATATTAATTTAAAGCTTTTTAATTTTAATTTTAATATTATAATTAAATTAAACACTATTAATAACTTTTTAAATATAAACAACTATTTTTTAACTATAAGCAACAATAACAAAAAGTTTAACGAAAAAAAAAATTAAATATAAATATAAAAATAAACCTATTAATTTACTTACTACTAATTAGCTAAATAATATTTTACTGCAAAATATTATATTAAATAAAAACTTTAACAATAAAATATTCTAATACTTAAAAAAAATAAACTAAAAAAAAACCTACTTATAAAAATATTTTAATTAAACTAAAACAACGTTAAATTTTAATACAACGTTATAAAACTTAAACTATTCGATTATAATATTAAAATTTAAGCTTTAAAGCTTATTAAATTAAGCGCTAGCTTTAACAACCTTTTAAAACTATAAAATAGTAGCTTTAACTAAAATAATTTTAATATTATACTATATAATATAATATTAAGCAAAAAAGTTTAAAATATACTTTTAAATATTTTTAAAAAACTAACACTTTTTAAAAATAATAACTTAAAAAAATAAAACCGTTATATTAAAAAAATATATACTAAAAAATAATAAACAACTATTTTTTTATTAAAATTAAAAATAAAATATTAATAATAAAACTAACGTATATAAAATATATTAACAACTTTAAAACTATTATTAATAATAAAGTATAAATTATTTATTAAATTTATTATATAAATTAATAACAAAAACCTTGCTATAAATATAAAATATTAATAAATATAATAAATATTAAATTAATATTTATTAAACAACAAATTTTTTTTAACTACTATAAAAAATATTAAACTAACTAAAACAACTTTAATATATAATAAACTTAAATAATATATTTAATACTTAAAAAATATTAATAACTACTAGCTATACTATTATAAACATTAGCTTTAATACTTTTATTATATTAAAAAAGCTTATATTTAAAGCAAAAAATTACTAGGTTAAACTTATAAACAACGTTAAATATAACGCTACTACTATAGCAGCTTTTTATTTAAACAATATTAATTTAAATAATAAAATATATTTTACTTTATTTAAACGTTAAAAACTTAATATAAAATTTTTAAACTTATAGTTTAATAAACTATATATTAAAAAAAAACTAGCTAATTATAAAAAACTATATTAAAAGGTTTATTTAATATATAAATAGTTTAACAGCGCTAAAAAAAATTATAACAACAATATTTATTATATAATTAAGTTTAAAAAATAATAACAAACTAAAAATTTAAAAGCTTATTTTTAAAATAAATTTAATAGTATTTTTTTTAAAACAATTATATTATTTAATAATTTATTTATTATAACTAACTTTAAAAAATACTATATTAAATAAAATAAAGCAATAGTTTATTTTACTAACTAATATAAAACCTTTTGATTATTAAATTAAACTATATAAACTTTTAATATAAACACTACTATATTACTTAAAAATTTTTTAATAATAAAACCTAAAATTTTTATAAAGCTTTAAATAACTAAATTTTTTAACTAGCTTTTAAATATTAAAACATTATATTATATTTATTATAAAATATAAATATTTATTAACTATAAGCTTTTTATAAACTTGTTTAAAATAAAAAAAATTAGCGCTAAAACTTACGCTTTAAGCTTAAGTAAAATTAATCTAATAGTTTAAAAAAAAACTAGTATTAAAAAAATTTGCTTACGAAATATTTTATACGTACTATATATAAAATTAAATTTTATTTTAATAAATATTTTTATAATATTTAAAAGCTTTAAATTTAAACAAAATAAATATAAAATATAAATTTTTTTTACTTTTTTTAGTTAACTAAAAAAAAAAATTTTAATTTTATATAATAAACTATATAACAAATTTTATTTTTAAACTATTTTATTGTTAAATATTTAAAAAAATAAAATTTATTAAAACTATAAAATTTACTACTAATAATATTTATAGCAAAAAATACTATACTTATAATATTTTTAATATTATTTTATTAGCGTATAAAATATATTAGCTTTAAAAACTATTAAAAAATTGTTAAAAAATAAAACGTTTAAATTATTAACAACTATAAAAACATTTAATATAAATTTTATATTTTTTAAAACAATATAGCTAAAAACAAATATATTATTGTTTTATAATTAACTAAAAAAAGTGCTCGATAATACGTTAACTTAAATAGTTTAATAATATTTTTTATAATAACTAAAAAACGCTATTATTTATTAATAATAAATAATATAATATAGCTATTAAAAATTTATTTATTAAAACATAAGTTTAATATATAATACTTTATTAAACTTAATATATAATAAATAAAAGCTTAAACTAAACTTAAAATATAGTTTTATAAAATTAATAATAACAACAAGTTTAAAAACTATATTATTATAAAATATTTAATATAATAAAAAACCTAACTAAAATTTACTATTTTATATTAATATAAAAAACTTAAAATAATAAAACGGACTTATAAAACTTTTTAAAGTTTAATACGTACAATTATAACAAACTTTAAACTATTACTTAAATTTAGTTATAAACTTTAAATAATATATTTAACAATATATTATTATATAAAGCTTAAACTAAACGTAAATTAAACAATAAATTTTAAAAAAAACTAAGCTATAAAGTTTATAAATTTATTTTTTAAAAAATATCTTTAATTAAACTTAATAAACGTATTAAATTTATAGTTTTAGTAAAATATAACGCCGAAAATATTTACCGATTATAAAATATAACAAATAAAAATATTAAATAAATAAAAAAAGTTACTTTTAATAAAATAATATTTTTTAACTTTAAAAAATATAAACTTTTTATTTTAAACTTTAATATTTTAATACTTTTTTATATTAAAATAATATTATAATATACTTACTTTTAAAAGTTTTTTTTAGCTTTAATATTAAAACTATTTACTATAAAATAACTTGCTAAATAAATTATAGCAAAAAAAAAAAAAGAATTAACAACTTAATTTATTTTATAACTTTTATAAATTAGCTTTAAAAAAAACTTATAAAACAATAATAAGCTTTTTTAGCTAAAACTAAAAACTTTTTAAAACAATTATAATTAAATATTAAAAAGTTTTATAAACAACTAATAGTTAAAAATAATATTAATAATATTAACCTTTAGCTAACTATTAACTTTATTAAAAAAAGCAATAAAATATTTAATTAAGCAACTTTAATTAATTAATTAAAAACAATACTATAAAAATAGGCTTTTTTAAAAAATATTAATCGTTAAATTAAAAAGCTAAAAAATTATAATAGCTTTAAAAAATTACATATAATAATTTATTATTTAACAATTTAATATAAAAAAATCTACTAAGCTATTACTATAAATAAACTAAAAACTTATAAAAAAATAAAAAAATTATTATATTAAAATAACTAATAAAAAAATATAAATAAAAAAATATAATTTATTTTAAACAATAAAATATAAAAAATAATTAATTTTTTTAAAATTTAAAGCTTAAATATACTTATTAAAAATTAAGTATATAAAAATAAACTAAAACCTAATAATAAAATATTATAATAAAAAATACAATAAGTTATTAAAAGTTTTAAACAAACATATAATATCGACTATATTAAAACGTTTGTTTTAATAGTTTAATAAAAAACCTATAAAATATTATTTATACTGACTATTATTTATAACTAAAAAATCAAACAATATAATATTAAAAGTATATTTTTATATAAATATATAAATAATAACGTTTATATATATTTATTACTAAAATATAAAATTTTAAACAAAGTTTATAAGCTAAAAAAATATTATATAAACTTAAACAGTTTTTAAAAATTTCGTATAACATTTTAGCTAAAATATTTATTAAACTAGGTTAAAAACGTTTAAAAATTAACAAAGTACTATTTTTTAAAAATAAAATTATTATAGCAATTTATATAAATAATATTTTTATTTTTTAAAAAAATAAAAAATAAATTGCCGCTATTAAAGCTAACTTTATAAGCAAATTTTAAATTATTAATATAAAATTATATAAATATTTTTTAAAAATAAAAATATATAAAAATAAACTAAATTAAAAATTTTAGCTTACTTAGTTTAAATATTTAAAACAAATAGTTAAACGTTTTTTTTTTATAAATAACGTTATTATTAAAGCAATATTTATAAACGTTAGAAAAACTTTAAAACTAACACTTAAAAACTATTTATTTAATACTATTATTTAAAAAAAATACTAAAAAATCGTTAAATTATTAATATATAGTATAGTTAATATATAACTTAACTTAATATATTTAATATTAAAGCTTAGCCGTTTTTTTATAAATTTAACTATATAATATTTAAACGCTAGTAAATATATACTATAATATATTGCTAAAATATTTAATTATAGCATTAAATTTAATAAAAATATTATTTAACTAAAAAGCTTTTTAAATATTAAATATAATTAAAATAAAAAAATTAAACTTATTATTAAAAAAATAAACTATTTATAAATAACAAAATAACTTTATTACTTTTTTACTTTAATTTTAAACAATAAAGGTTTTTATATAAAAATAAAGTAAGATAATTATATACTAGCTAAAGCTTATACAATTAAAAATAACTAAAATTACGTTTAAAGTAAAGTATTATATATTAAAACAACCGTTAATTCTAATACAAAGATAGCAAGGAACCAAAAATACCCCTAGGGTATTTATAGTAAATATTGCTTAGTATTTAGTAAATCGGTTACTTACTTTCTACATACTTATTAAATATATTAAGTATCTCCCTTAAATATTGTTACTGCTTACTACATTATTTTAACAATTAGGGTGGCCCGGGAAGGTTGCGGAGCACCTCGACACGGCTCTGGTCGCGCGATCACGTGGCCAAGGTACCTGTCGTCTGCCTTACGTAGCATTACCCTAATACCCTGGTTCTGCGCAGAGACGAACTTGCCATGTTAGTCTAGTGTAGGTACCGGTATAGCGTCACCATTTTACTACCAATCAAACCCACACTTTATAATCGGTATGGTTGAAGTGAATACTTAGTAGGTGTAGACTAGTGGCGCGGATCAGAAAATGTCTTGCATTGCAATGTGGGCAAATGCAGGCTTGTGTTAACCAGCCCAATGTGCGTATCTCTTCATGTTGGGTGCCCACTGCAAAACATGCAGCTCTGCTAAATAAGGGCCTCCAATACATACAGTATATGTTAGGTAGTAGTTAGGTACTTAGGTATGTATGTCTTAAACTTGCATTGAAGCAGTGCCCCTCACACTAGCTCGTTCGTCATGACATCACCGTTTTCGACGACGAGCAACGCGAACCACAACAGTCGCCAGGGGTGTAACTCACGCCAGCCAATCGCCGCGTGCGACCGCCCTGACTCCTGGCAACACTCGTAGGCCAAGGCACCTACTGTAATCGAGATGCAACAACTCTGATAGCCCTCCATTCGGCATCCATCCTCCCAGTCTGCCGGTCTCTATCCAGCCGAAGCACCAGGAAGACCGGTCATCTGCAAACGTGCCCCTCCCGGCCTCTCTCCTCCCCAATCCATCGCCGCCAAGCCTCGTTCCTTATACAATATCACCATCCCATTGATCATTTCGTAGCCATGGCGTCACCACGCTTTAGTCCAGTATCTGTCCAGTGCTCGCGCAACCTGTCCTCCTTTTGCAAGGGGTGTCATGTTCCTCGTATATATGAATGCCTCTGGCTCACCCCACACGTTGTATGGTGGTCCTCTTATTTTCACTCGGTTGCCACCTTCGAGTTGAAGTCACCACTCCCCTCGTTCGCATCTCACACACGCATCGAGTGAATATATCGAGTAACTAGTTAGTAGACTGGTCTTAATATATAAACGATACACACGGTAGCACACAACCCCCACAAATTCAACCAATGGCGCCAACCGTCGCCCTTGCGTCCGAGGTGACGAGGACCATACCCCAAGCCATCACCAAGGTCCTCACAAGCCGGCAAGCAACAACCACAGTCGTTTCAGACGACAGCAGCAGCAGCAGTTCGTCTCCCAGCCTCAGTGGCGGCGCCATCGCCGGCATCGTCGTCGGGACCATCGCCGGCGTCCTCCTGCTGTTGTGGATCATCCGGTCGTGCGGGATCATGGGGACGCCGAGGATCTGGGGCACCACGTACGAGCCCGACCACGAGAAGCCCCCGCCGCACATGTCGACATACCACGCCAACACACCATACGCCCGGCGCTCGCATTCCCGCCACTCCCGTCGCTCTCATCATCACCATCACTCGCGGAGCCCGCGCCGCGTCGAGGTCGTGCAGCCCGTCGCTTACGAGACGCGCGGACGTAGCCCCCGCGCGCCCCCGGCTGCGTACTATGGTGGGCGGACGAGTTATGATGATCGACGGAGGTCGAGCGACGCTCGCCAGCACCGCCATTGATCACTAAGCCGGCTAACTGCCCGAGCCCGTTTCATGGGAGCGAGAGTTAGTTATCGCTTCTAGTGAGGAGAAGAAATCCACGAGATGGAGGAAACCTCATGACTAGTCAATGTTATGGAGAAGGATATCATTGTCCCGAATAGCCCGACATGCAATAATGAGAATTCGACCTTCACGTCTTAAAAAGAAAACACAAAAACCTGTCCGGGAATAACGAAGTCAACGTATGAATGTACGATTCTTAGCGCTATGCGAGATCGATGGCGGCTATTTAGGGGTTTGGAGTTTAATGGGTCTTCTTTTAGAAACACGGGAAATAACTAACACAACAACCAACCTATACCCGTATCTTATACCCTTAAAGGCAAATTGACGAATTGGCTACCTTATATGTATATATTATTTGTATAGATAATGAAGCGGTGAGATCAGCCGAATGCAAGATGAGTACTATGACATTGTGGAACGATCAAGGCTTACTCAGTTGCCGAACTAAAGATTTATGGCATGGACTTTCAATGTATATTAACAACACTTGTTTGGTCTGGTTTTATCTACTATACAGTATCACTGTTCTCTTATCACTACTTAATGATTCAGGTATCGGCCCCCTTCTACTCGTATTGACCGAGATTAGTCGCTGAGGCACGAATAGGCTATGTCGAAGTCCCCGGCACTATTACCAAACTCAGTCAGTGATAGAGCAACATGATAGTGGGATGGATACCTACTGCTCATATCCGGCATCGGTAGCGGCTGCTTCTTTAGGAGATCTAGCGGCTTCGGCATGCGCGTCGCCACCTCGTTGTCGTGTTGGATGACGGCGCAGCACTGTAGACAACAACATCATGATGTTATGTTAGCCGTTCATCTAGAAAACTCACGTAGGAGTGCGTGTGGAGTACGATGTTACCGCCATACTGGCGAGGCAGCTGTCGCGGAACAAGTTTTGGTATTTGTCGTGTTATATAAGGGCAAGTAAGACGGGTTGAGGACGAACGTACCTGGCACCAGAGACTGATACAGTAGTCATTCAGGGGGGTCCCTGGGATGCCGAAGCGTGCCCGTATCTGCTCACGCTTTAACATGGTCCAGCTGGTCGGCCGGATTTTAGCTCAATGCCCATGAATGACCACCCAAAGCCCGAGGCCGGGGGGGACTGGGAAAGCACAAAATGGGGGGAGAAATAGAGAAATTGAGAATAGCGTACATCCACCCGAAACCGCAGACACATTGCAATACACCGTGGATGAGGCAGTCGATATTGAGCGTGGCGGGGAGCAGTGCCGTGGGGTCGAGGAGGCGGTTCGAGGTCTGGCCGACTACTGAATATGGCCAGAGTGTGAGTTAACAAGAACCAAAAACATCGTGCATTCTGAGTTTCGGTGCAGTCGTAGGGGCGAAGGCAGGATAGATAGATGGCTGCGAGGGGTTGAACGGGCGTACAGAGACACGGAACGAAGAACCCCAAGACACAGCTGGTACAAGGGCAGCAGTCGAAGAGCTTCGACTTCTAGTCTCCCCCCGTCTCGCCGAGAGCTAGGTTCTGCAACTGCTGGAGACGCTCCGCGCCTGGGATGCCCTGCGAGGCTGCGCCAAGGGCCATTCCTGCCATCGTTAACGAGTGGGCGGTCGTGACGCGTGTTGTGTTTTAAGTAACTTTTGGGAAAGTGTTGATTTTATGGAATGATGATAGTGAAACGCGTGTACAAGTGCTCGTCCAACTTGGACGTGTGAGGTAGGGTATGATCTCTCGGATCACGGGGGACGGTATACATGAGATCCGGAATTTAGATGGATTTTACGTCATATTTGGGGGGTGAGAGGTTGCCTTGGGTATAGGGGATGGTGAAAGCTAGTGTGTCCCAAGGCGCTTTCCTCTTGTAGTATGATGTACGTATCTTGCGAGTAGGGTCCTGGCAAAGAAAGAGAATAAAAGCACGGCCAACGGAGAAGTTGGACTTCCAATGTCTAAAGAGTCGAAACACCTCGTTTTTTCTCTTCCTTCTTTAACATTAGCACATTGACACCCCCTTCGCTTGATCGTACAAATTTGGCCAATAATCCTAGATGTCAGTCTCCTGTATCTATTTCCTATTGTCAGGTATGAGGTTTAATTCTACTAGGGCTCGATGCATTGGACCCCTCTGGGCTAGGCTAGAGCTTTCATGATAGGTACTCAAATCTGGGTGAAGGCCGGTGACCTACTGAGGCTGATCTTCATTCGGCATACCTTCCGAGAGGTATGAGCGTGCCAGCTACGGATGGTGATGGCAGAGTTCAGATTTAACATGAATGCTACTTCCACATCTTAATTGTCTTAAATTTCCAATTTTAATGAACATAGGACCCGATCTCTTATAGTACACCGAGATCGCTATACAAGAGCGAGACCAGGACCGAATTAGGCAAAGGGAAGCGAGGCCACTCAGACATAAGCTCTAGATCTTCTGCTTGACCAAATCGGGGTTAAGTTTAACTCTCTTTCCAAGCATTTGTTACAATAGTTCATGCGAACTCATCACTCCACCGTATCTTTTATTGATGATGCCCCTTATTGCAAAACTATAGATCGAGAATCCTCAGGTTAGACTCTATTCTCGAGTAGTCGAAGCTATTCGCCCGAGTAGCAAGTGAGTACATTACCTTGGAAGGAGCACTGAGGAATTGACAGTAAGGCAGGAAATCCCGATAGTGACCATGCCAGTCATTTATAGAAAAAATGTAGGTCACAATGAGGAATCAATTCCTTTTTTCGCCTTGATGCATCATCTAACTTGTGGAGAACATGTGTTGCAAATGTTCAAGCACTACACTACTGATCTTTCTCCTTCAGCACCCGAGTGGCGTTATGAGAAAGCGGCGTCCAATACGGCTATGCTTTCTACGGTCTTACTCATGATAACGTAGTCTGGGATGAATTCTCTTCCGTACCTTAGCTTCTTAGGTACGGGGGAGATCGGGTCCTGTGTGAAACCAAACGACTTGTAGAAGGCGAGGGCTTTCTGATTGACCACGAAACAAGTCAACATGATCTTCTTGATGGGGCGCGTGTGAGCAGCAACGCTTTCGAGGAAGGACATCAATAACCTTGACATGCCGGTCCTGGGAGATGTCAGCAAGGAACCAAATATAATTCTTTAATCGGTTCAAAGTTGACTCTTATTGACACAAGATACAAGCTTAAGAAAATTGCTGCAAGTAAACGTACCGTTGAAGCTCGGGCTTTAGGTGGATCTCGTAGCAGTACACGACTGGCTCGCCTTCCTCATACGTAGGCATTAGGGAGGTGAATCCGCGGATGATGTCTTCGGAATTCTTGACGAGGATATATCTGAGCTCGGGGGACTTCATCTCGGCAATCTTCTTGACGGGCTTCCAGCCGAAGGTCGAGGACTCGTAGTCGGCACGGCTAGTTTCCTCGATGAGGTTGTAGCACGCGTCCAAGTCAGCCCTGTCCAGCCTCCCGGCGCTAACTAGAGCGAGCGAGTATGTTTCGTGGCTGTTAGGATGTGTCCAAGAACGCCACGATGAATCACTGTTCCAAGGTTTCGTCTGTCAAAACGGAGAACACTTGGACAGGGCGGGGCCGTAGCCGTGGGTTTATGGTGATGAATTCGTATCGTACCTGGGACGTAAATGCTCCTGGATGAACTTTTCGTCACTTTTTTGGTTGACCTTTTCTATGGGATCCGTGGCAGCGCGTTTTCGCTTTGCGCTCTCCTTTGAAATCGTCATATTATCCAGGGCCCCAGCCGAGTCAAGTTAACTGGGAGTGAGTGTGACGAAGTGCTAGGCAAAATAGGAGAAACCGTAAACGAGGGCAATGAAAAGTATACACACGACTAATGGAATGAAAGTGAAAATAAAATAAATGAACGACCTGCGTTTATATGATCACACAAGATCCTCCGGTCTCTGATCATTCATCTGTGTACAGATCGAGTGTGGGCACGGATAAGGTGTTGGGGCGCCTGTACTGTAAACAGCCCCACAGGTACCTAACTTTATGTACTCGTGGTTACCACATGGCATGGTAGGTCCCTCGTGGGCATTTCCCAGGTATCTCTCTACCGCCCGGTATGTCGCTCCCCGGAACTGGAGAGGAAGAAATATGGATAACAAGGTTGTTATCTAGACAGACCTTATCGCGACATCAGTTGAAGGTTATTATACATCATTATTATGTGCCCAATTGTCAGGCATTTCATTGGAGTATTATCTTAAAAACAACTCAATGCGGCCGTAGCACTTTCGATACCAATTCATACATGCCTAATGGTATTCTTCCGGACAATCCAGTCGTACTCTGCGACCGCCCTCCGAAGATATGCGACCAGCACGCCGCCCAAGAGCGGGCTACGGCCAACTCTGAGCCTGGATCACGTTAGTAGTCACAGTCCAACGCTCAAGTCAATGATGCGTGCTAAAGGATACTGTTTCCCTCGCTCTGCAGTTCCTCCAGCGTGTACGCGTGCTGGCCCTCTATCGCACCGTCCTGCGCGGCACACGGCACATCAACGACCCGGCGACCCGCTCCGAGACGCGCAGCTTCGCGCGCGCCGAGTTCGAGCGCCATCGCGGCGTCACTGACATTAACCACATACGCTACCTCTTGTCCACGGGCAAGACCGAGTGGGAGAGCATGGAGCGGTATATTGGTGGCATGTAGCTAGCTACCTGATGGTGCCTTGAAGTTTCATCGTACAATTGCTGGCTCGCGAGCTTTGGGGCATTTATTTTTCTTCTTCATGTGCCATCTATCCCATATTGCGGTGCCCGAACGCCTTGTCCGCCATCCTTATCTGTGCAAGTCCCATCTTAATTTCCGCTTCCATGTGCAGATCGGCCGTAGTAAAAATACACGTCGCGAAATGAGTATGCTGGCCAGCGCTATTCGAGAATGTCGTGATAGTGTGCTGCCCCCAATCAGAACTGTTGTATCCGTGCGATGTCGCGATCCCGCCTTCACATTAGCCCTGGCGTTGCTTATGTCTTGGGTTCGCGCTGCAGATGATGTATAGATAGCCCCGGTGTCGCTTGCCGGCTTTCCTCCGCACAACCTGTTCAGACACCTAGGTCAGCGGTGCTTTGGTAGTAAGCGTCACTCTTTGGTACAGGCCATGCCGTGTTTAAAGCGTTGCATGCGGCGTGGTCGGCCTGGTCTTGTCGCGTCCCATGAGAAGACAGAGTTCGGGGCTTCAGGGGTTGACTGACCTTGCAATGTTCGCATCGCTTCTTGACAGAGCTGTGTACTTTCATGCCCCTCGTCTGCTGCTGCACCATTGTGGCCACCATCGCGCCCGTGCGTCTCGCAATCGCCGGTCTCTGTGCTTGCGTCGGAGCGAGGGCGCTCTGGGAGATGGATCGAACGGTGGGTTGTCGTCGGCATAGCGTTGGGAGGACGCGGGAGGCTTGCCTGGTGCGGAGGGATAGCGCCCTGAGCGATGAAAGGAGCGAGGTAGGCATGTTCTCACAAGCGCGCGATGTGCGTTGTCGCTTCTGAATAGCTCGTGGGTTGCTGAGATGCTCTTTGAGAGTAGAAAATGGGGTGCCGGCCAAACCTGGCCTGACAAAAGTGGGCCGTCACGAGAGACATAATTGACAAGGGTACCTATACAGTCTCTTATCTAGGAATATCCTAGGCTGGTTTCGCCTATCTACAACGTACGCAGTACTGGAAGGCAGGTTTTCAAAGCCAAAGGTACAGTAGCTGACCTACGCATTTGACGCATAGGTGTTTGTCTTATTTCGTCTGTGTGCGATGAGAGCCAATAGCGGCTTCGGTAGGCAACTCCTTTTGACCTTGTTAGCCGCATAAGACCGTGTCCAAACATGGTTATTTCGCTGAAGCGCTTGGTCCCGCTGTAGGAAATATCAGCGCATAGGAGGCGGGGTGTTAATATGACCATCGATCTGAGAATTGGTCGATGCAGACGAAGGTGTTGCCGCGATTCCAGAAGGTGCCGGCTCAGATGTGCTACAGGTCGGTATACCGAGATGTGGGGCCGTGCCCGGCCGGCTCGGACTTTACGGTTAACATGTTCAACGTTACGAGGCGTAGTGAGTACTAAATGTCTACATGTGTCCCCCTACCCGCCTATAGCTATAGACGCACCAGCAGTCGTATATCACTGCCTTGGATGCGGGGAATCTCAAGCATGATATTGTTTAAAATGTGACTGCACGCCACGCCAGGTTTATTGCTCAAAGCAAAAGGTCAGTTTTGCCATCTGGCCACCAAGCTTCTCTCGGTTGCCGCCAGCATGTTGGTATGAGTGCACTGCGCCTCCAGTGTAGCATTCGAAACGGCCAGGGGCCTGCATGCGATAAAAAGTTATGTAGTCCCGTCGTACAGCTTGGCTACTTTAAACAATTGACACCATGGATATCTGAGCCGTAGCATTTGTCTGCACAGCAAGGCCAGCATTCGTTCGCCATTGACGTCTTCACTGCTCACAATGTCGGACCCCGACCCATCCCAGACAGTGTTCGAAACATGCATGCAAGCATTCAAGGGCAGTCTACGCGATGACAGCCTATTTGACGAGATTCTCGCCACCCAGAGCATCGATCAGGTCTACAAGGTCACCGAAGAACTCCAGAGGGAATGGGGCCGGCAGGGTCGCCGGCGGCACAGTGAGTAATTCATGGGAGTTATTTTTATTCTTGTTTAAACAACTTTCGGAGCACATGCTTCCCTTTTTGGGTCAATATCGTGTGTTGAAGCCTCTGAAAACTGCACATATTACGCTCAAAATGGCAATAACTGACCCTGAGTGTTTAAGTGCGCAGAATCGGTCCCGTTCTCGAACGGTTATCTGGATATACTAGTGTTATTAATACCTTCGTTTTATGTAAGCCAGAAATCTTGACTTTCATTTGGGGTCCCATTCGCATGCTGGCATAGTAGCAGGCGAACACTTCCAGCCTTAATGTGCCTCAACTCAGTAAGCATAACCCTATATAAAACTCGTCGAAGTATACACGTAGAATTTCGTTTTTCCCACCCGTATATTACTATTATATTTAGTAAAATTAAAGTTTCTATGTAAGGCTGCGATCCTCAATGTACCTAATTTTGGTATAACTATCAAGGGTGCTAATAGGACTTGCTGTTCCGACGGTGAGGCGCGAGCATCGGAATGGTCTAAGAAGTGACATATAAGGGCCAAAGTCGACAAGGTTTTCCCGAGTCCCATCTCTTGGTACTAATTAGAAGCAGAACGAACGGATTTAAACAATTGGAGCATGTTGTACATCAGCTAGTATACCGCCTCGTAAGGGTTGAGGCGGACTATTGGATAATGAACTTGTAATCACAGGCCGTGTAACAAGGGCTTGAATCAAGGGCTTGGAATAGTCTTCAAATTGTAATAATCATCTAGGGCGTCAAGGGGGCCATGAAGGTCTTGTCCCCCTTTCCAGCCAGTGGGAGACCTAGGGTCTTTTATGTCTGAATAGCCTCGCGTATAGTTACCGACCTTCGCGAATAATTGCCGACCTGAATCGCCGACCCGTTAGGTCTCGGCTAGGTCATATGTTTGATCAGGCAAACGCGGGTAGAAGCCTTAACGCGGTCTCCCGCTCATATGATTATATACATGATATCGGATCCAGCCCATTGGGTCTGTGTGACAGGCCGATAACTGTAAAATATTAGCAATATCAATATTACAAAATTATAGAATAAGATCCCACATTGTTCGTCCGTCTTTATCAAGAGCTTTTTTCCAAAGTTATGGAAACAAAGGCTGCTTAACAGGACCGTTTTCTCTTTCAACCATCATGCTAAGCACTTCGAGTTGATGTCTGCGCTTGGTTGATATCTATTTCACATCTTTTGAGGTAATCAGTGGGAATTTACTCCTTCATTACCGCCATAAGAAGTTTTCTAGGCTTCGCTTCAGTTTTTATTCCTAGGCCTAAAGTAGCGGCTTGTTCAAATACTTGAATAATCCTGCCTCTTTGGCATTCGCCGGTTGGTTCTTCAGCAGAGAAACCCGAAGCTATAGTGAGATTATCCAAACTAAGAAGATATTCTCCGGGACGACCGAGATACTGAGGATTCAGGTGTGGCACCCTTCTATCATATTCAGATGAATGTGGGTGTTGAAGGTAAGCATCACGGCTCGACAGGAAGTCGGCAGTGGCCTCGCCATCACGTCGACAACCGTATAAAATAACTCTTAGGGTAATCTAAAAGAACCCAGAACTCTCAGATCGATGCCGGTTACCTTTAGGTACTAGAGCCTTCCCGGAAGCCAGTGTAGCTTCTAGTGCAACTGTATACTTAGCCACTAAACGGGTTAGGGTCGTATCAATTAGCAAACCAACGGTTCTACTCGCAGTATCGTCAATGACTTTCACACAAGTCTCCCGAAGACTTAATCGTACAGGGCGATTTCCTTGGGGACGATCCCCATTAATCATGGATTTTACCTCGAAGCATGGCTAAAATGCAAAGCTAAGTAAGTATAGGATAATCTTAGTGAAAAAAAAAAAAACCTTAGGCCATATACTGGACCGTAACATGTGTCATATGGAAAAGGTTCGGTTGCGGCCTTGGCAGTCGAGATTAATATCAATTGGTTACTCATGCTACAAATGTGATATAATTTGCAGTTCTGCTACCTGAAGTGACAACCTCGCCATCATTAGCCGGTGATGAGCCTTCTATAAGTAACTCGAGACTTTTGTTCTGCGAGACTTTCCCGGCCCCCCTCTTTCGTTTGGTGTGTTTTAAGGTATGCTAGCGTTTCGTTGAAGAGATCGATGATTCATCCAAATTGAAGACAGTCTCATTTTCATCATCTGAAATGCGATGGGTCGCTTGTTGCTGCCGAGGGGCTCCATGTGGTCAAGTCTAGGTCGTGGGTATGAGCTTGTTGAGGATAGATAGATGGCAGCTTGCTGGACCCTTTGAATTCATTCGTTTCCCCCACCATAATTACCTAATACGACGGAAATTGGTGGCTGCCTCAAACTTCCAGTCCAGTCCCTGGTTTAATATGGTAGCAGGGGGCTCACCACCATCCGAACCAACATGCATTTGAATGTTGCTTAAATGATCCAATGGGATATTGATAATTGTTTGAAAAGCCGGAATACTTCATGGGGCTGTCGGGGTTCGGCGCTTATATAGTAGAACTCGGCTCAGCAAGACTTATTCAACCTAACCCCCCATTCAGGAAATGACTTGTTACTGGGAGGACTTGTAATCTGCATTGTGATCCAGATAGCTCAGCTGACACTATTCACAGTCAGAGCAGAGCCTTCACATTCCGAATTACAAGTCTTAAAACAGACAGTACTAGTGGATTGTTGATTATTACCAACCCAACCTCTAATTTAGCGGTCTAAAGACTTGAAAATAGGAATCATGCCAATTATAACTTGAAATTTGCAACCGGGTCTTTAATCTAGTAACTCATGTGAATGGAATGATATTCACGAACCGAAACCTGTCCGTGATACATGCTGCTAGGAACCCTGTACTCTATGGTATGCCTCTCAACAAGGAGCTCAAGAACCGAATACACTTTTCCAGCCCCTTCCCTTGAGCGATGGAACACTCCATAGCCTTCAAAAGCACGTCGCATTTTTTTGGATTACCTTTCACCTCCTTTATTTTCACAATCCACGATTCCCGGCATTGGGAGTGGAATCTTCGGACCTGTTGACGTTCCAGTCGCGTAATATAGAACAAAAAAGGTCCTTTCAGAGGGACGTTCTGGCACACAAGATGGCCCGGCGTGACAGGAGCTGCAGGTCTATGGTATCCGTGAATCGGTAGGGTATATCATAGATCTCATGGAGAATGAAATTGAGAAGCTACGGGGAAATTTCGAGAAGGTGGTCCCTGGAGGTATCAGTCAAGGAGGCGCGGTCGCTTTGTGGGCGCGGATCTGCTGTATGGGAAGAATCTGTGTCCAGCAATCACGATTTCGACGGCTCCATAGAGGCCATGATGGGGAATACGTTGGACTACTGTGCGGTCGAGGAGTCACACCGTTTTAGTCCGGTGTTTATCGGCCATGGCGTGGACGATGTCTATGTGGATGTTGAACTAGGCAGGGAGGCGGCTCGCGTCTTCAGACAATTTGGTATGAGCGTCGAATAGAGGGAATACTCGGGCGCAGAAGAAGAGGGCCATTGGTTCAAGATACCTGATCAGATTGATGATATTTATGGATTTTTGAGCGACCTACAATCTCCGGCCAAGGATAAAAAGAGGCTTGATAAAGCTAATTCGTGTTGCGCATTATCCGTGCCGTCGGTCGACTATTCGTCTTAAAGCACAGCAATATTTACTTCCCCTGCAGTAAGGTACGTCTAACTACACCTAATAGGCAGAGCATGTTTTATTCTGGGCATGTAATAGTAGAAGTGACACTACTAGTTCGCCCCCCTTTCTCCTCTCTCTCCGGCGTCGTTTCGTATAAAACTAACTGGTCTAGGCGTGACAGCGCCTTTACGGTACGTGTTCTCGACACCTAAGTTTATTATACAAAGTTAGAACAACGTTACGTGAGCAATTCAAATACCTCGAACTGACAACATAAAGGCGCAAGTGAAGGGACACGCATTGGGTATATATATATTTTTTAAGTTTGAGGATTTCAATCTATAGCTTGCACTGATTCATGAAGCTGGTATACCGCACGGTACCGGTGGCTTTCATGCAAGCCGCAACAATATGCTCTATATCAATGCTATTAGAACGCCCTGATGCTCCCAACGCCATGACTTTTCCGAAGCCTTTTAACTTTCCCCTCGTATGATGTCTAGACCTCAGCTCCGGAGGAATGTCTTGAATACCTGGCTCTGGGTGCAATCTTCCCAGGGGTATCCGATTTGCTTGAGTGACTTTTCTAAATCACCTACCTCGTCGGCCGGGCACTGGATGCCCGTTAATACCTTGCCCACATCGCTGCCCCCGTTACGGTACTGGAACAGACTGATGTTGAACTTGAGTTGCAGGGTCTGGAGGAATTTCTCCAGGGCCCCGGGCCGTTCGGGGAAGTTAAACATGTATAACCGCTCGTTGGGGACGTTGGATCGTCCACCAACGAGATATCGGATGTGCGACTTGGCCAACTCGTCACCCGAGAGGTCCGTCACCGTCATTCCGGAAGCCGTGATACGGTGCATCAGCACCTGGAGCTCCCGCACCCTGTCAGATGCCGCCGGCAGAGAGATGCCCATCAGGATATTGGCCACTTCGTCCGTCGCATAGCGATAAGAGAACTCGGTAACAGCATGGGGCATGACATTGTTGACCAGTTCGGCGAAAGAGCCTGGCCGCTCTGGAATGCTCACGCACAGCAAGGCCTCCTTGCCCTCACCCAGTGTGGCACGCTCTGCGACGAAACGAAGGCGGTCAAAGTTCATGTTGGCGCCACTCGTGATGGCAATAACACTTCGGGACGGATTGCTCGAGGGATTGGCAGCGACCCATTTCTTCAGACCGGCCAACGACAAGGCGCCTGCAGGCTCAACGATGGAGCGGGTGTCCTCGAAGACGTCCTTGATAGCGGCGCACGTCTCATCCGTGTTGACTTGGATGACCTCGTCAATGACCTCTTGGCAAATACGGAACGTCTCTTCGCCCACCGTCTTGACGGCCGCTCCATCGGCAAACAGACCCACTTCCTTGAGGACAACGCGTTTGCCTCGTTGCAGCGACTGGACCATGGCGTTGGCATCTTCGGTCTCGACACCGATGATCTTGACATGGGGCGCTATCCTCTTGACATAAACACCGATGCCGGCGATAAGGCCGCCTCCACCAACGCAGCAAAATATGGCTTCCAGCTTCTGGATGTTGGTCTGCCGCAGCAGTTCCATGCCTATGGTGCCCTGGCCGGCAATGACATAGGGATCGTCGAAGGGGGGAATGTTGATGAGCCCGTGCTGTTCTTCCAGCCTCGCACATTCCTCCTTGGCAGCGTCAAAGTCCAGGCCGTGCAACACGACACAGCCGCCCATTCTCGAGACGTTCTTGTGCTTGATGCTCGGCGTGCCCTGGGGCATGACGATGGTAGCGGGGATCTTGAGCAGACGGGCCGAGTAGGCGACTCCCTGGGCATGGTTGCCGGCGCTGCACGCTACGACGCCCTTCCAGCTCTGCTCCCGGTCTAAGTGCGCCATCTTGTTGTAAGCGCCCCGCAGCTTGAAGCTGAACACGGGCTGCTCATCCTCCCGCTTGAGGAGCACATTGCATTCGAGACGGTTCGACAGATTCGTGGCGGGTGCCAGGGAAGTCTCCTTGCAGGCTTCGTAGACTCGCGAGGTGAGGATCAGGCGCATGTACTGCACGGCCAGCCAGCCCATGGGTCAGCCAGGCATCGCGGTCAATGGGACGGGAGGGCGTAGAGAGACCAACATCAGGATGCCCGTTCGGCAGGACGAACTCGGGAGGAATGATGTCCGTCACGCGGCTCGAAGAGGCCTCGGAATCGGGTGTCGGGTTTGCGCTGTACTCGGTGGGGGACAGGCAGGAGAGGGAGGGCGTGCGGGAGGTGTGGCCGTTGGTGTGGCCGTTGGTGTGGCCGTTGGTGTGGTGGCCACCGACGCCGTTCGCCGAGCCATTGGTGGTGGTCGGGGAGTCCCCCTCGACGAGAGTTGCGCCGGGCATGCTGGCCAGTGGCTATCGGGCTTTGTGGCTTTGCTTGTGCTTTGCTAAGATAACGAAGACTGGCCGACCGTCTTCGTGATGGTGCTGTGACTTTTATGGTGGGGCGGGAGCTTGTGTCGGTGACTGCCGGTAGCCCGATGTCGGGTGTCTATCCCGACCGGCAGACAGCAGCAGCCCTTACCTTTTCGTCTTGCATGTTTGTGGTAGTACGACTCTAGTGTTCTGAGTAATGGTCTCCTCTTTTGGGGCCATTGTTGCCGAATAACAATGAAAACAAGTGGTGGAGGCTTCGAATGCTAGAAACGGCCATGTCAAAGTTGCCATGTTGTCTATGAGTTTACAAAAATGTGAGTTGTCAGGCTCAAGGTCGGATGGATCGGTACGGCATGGTACCGACAAGAGATACATACATGTATGTAGGTACTGTAAATTTAGCTACCTACCTAAGGTACCTAGGTAGGTACCGACATGCCGACGAGTGGGGATATTTTGCACTGCTCCAGGGCTGTTTAACGCCTCCATCACAACGTTCAGGGGTGCACTAGCTACTGTATATGGGGGTACCTACCTGTACTTGGCCTTATACTGCTATCTTCCGCCAGCAGATCAATTGGCATTTTGCCATTCCGGGATAGCTTCCACATTCAAATGTTCATGGCATCATCGAAGCTATCGTGCCATCTCTCAACCACCTCGAAACGCCTTGAATAAGAACTTTGTGTTTACCACTTCCCAAAAATCCGGGACACATTCTCTGCGATCATGGCCGACCGACCACTGCCCTCGTCTTTCGACGAGGATAAGTATGTTCTATTCTCCTCATTACTGCGATTCACGCCAGTATAAAACTTACTTTTATGCCTGTTGTCTAGAGAATACCAAGAGACCGGTTTCCGGAAAATCGCCCGAAAGCTGCGAGAGGAGCCTCTCATCCCCCTAGGTACGCCTCTGCCATCCCGCCCGCACCCGCGCCCGCGCCACGATCGGCTCGTCTCGGACACTCCCCTCGGCCCGCATGGCCACCGCACATGACGCCGAAACCTACCGTGGTACTCGCACACACGAGATAGACGTTAGAAACAGTAGCAGTAGTCGCTAACCGTGTCCTTCTTCCACGACTCCAACAGGCACCGGCCTCACCTGTCTCGCCCTCTATAATGCCTGGCGTGCCATGCGCCGGGGCGACCACGCCGGCGTGCAGCGCATGTTCCGGGCGCGTATCGGCGCCCAGGCCTTCACCGTGCTGGCCATGGTCGCCGGTGGCGCGTACTACGGCGCCGACCGCGAGAAGCGCAAGGAGCTGATCAAGCTCGAGGCCCAGAAGCGCGCCGAGGAGCGCAACCAGAAGTGGCTGCACGAGCTCGAGGTCCGCGACGACGAGGACAAGAAGCTGCGGGCCGCCATGAAGCGGAAGCGAGATCGCCTCGAGCAGAAGCGCGCCGAGGAGGCCGAGCGCGAGGGCGGCGGACAGGCGGAGCCCAAGGTCGCTACCGCCTCGGCCGATGCCACCGCCACCGCTGCTGCTACTGCTGATGCCCCCTCACAGCAGACGGCCGGTGGCTCGGGTGTGCTGGGTGCGTTGTCGGATGCCGGGGGTTGGTTTGGTACGAGGAAAGGGCCTGCTGAGCAGAGCAAACCAGAAGCAGAAGTACCAGAAAAGTAAAATCAAATGTTTCTTGCAACTCCTCTTGAGTCCTGGTAGAGGTGAGACTTACAGAGAATACTGTATTCCTACAAAATCTCTCGTTGAGAGAAATACCGGCCGCATCATTGGGAACGAACAACCCCTACTTTGTCTGTACATAAACCCTTCATATTGTATTATTCTCATAAAAGCGACTGAGAAGGGCCAGCTTCGCCCTGTACTTTGAGTTTACATGTGTAAGGCGGCGAGGGTTACAACTTGATATCCTCATGCAGCTGGTAAATATGTGATACAACTTGAACCTAAGTCCCATATGAGTAGGATGACAACTCGATGCAAATAGATCCCAGCATCGTCCTGCCTAGTCGTACACGCCGATAAAATAGATATGGCCACCCCAAACGCCAGTTATGGATCGCTAACCCCATAACGCCCATCATCGGAAGCAAGCATCGACATAAAAACAACTTCAAGCCATCGAGCCCCCGCTCCGGTTTGACCCGATGAGCCCAGCCATTTCAAGAAGAGCTCTGTCCGCTTCGATGTCACCGGTACCCAGGTTCACACGTCTTCTGGCCTCAGCCTCCCGAGCCTCCCATTCCCAGCGTTCCCTCTGGATCCTGGCCTCCTCGTCGCCTCCACAGCCCCACACTTCGATATCGTCGATGGAGAAGCGTTCCTGGAAGTCGAACTTGCGCGAGACACTGGTAGCGAATGCGCCTCCGCGGGACGTGTGATCGTGATGGAAGACGCCAAATTCGAAACTCGAGTCGAGCACGAGCGAGACCGGCCCGAGGTGTCTCAGTGGAGCGTGTCGCGAGGATGAGCTCGTGGAGGGTGGCGCCGAGCCGAAGCTAATACCGGGGTGAGTTGCGGGGGGCTTCGTGAAGGCAGCGTAGTTCTTGTTCATGGTCGAGGCCCGGAAGACGTCATGGGTCGGAGCGAGTTGGAATAAGATCATGTCATCGGCGCCAAAGCATTCTTTATGCGTCACCCGCCACGGCTGTCTCACGAGAACCCCGAAGACCAGTCGATCGCGATCGAGACCGCTTCCGTTGGGAAATCGCTTGGGCGGTAGTGAATCGTAGAATGCACCCTCAGACCCACGCCGTGATTCTGAGTCGTCCAGTCGAGTTCCCGATAGGAGAAGGATAGTGGGGGCATGCCAATTGAATACCTTGGTCTCGAAACTACCCATTGAGTAGCCAGCATCAGCCCCAGAGTACAGAAGCCGTAGCCGCCGAAAAAGGTCCTTCCCATCTATAAAGAATGATAGCTGCGAAAGGACGTCCAGATTCAAGATTTGGCCCTTATCTTGGAGAAGGGGTGGTGGTGCGATAGCTGCAGGGCTCGGCGTAACTACGCTACCTTTACGCTTGGAGAGATCCAGGTTCCTGGAGAAGAGGAAATGTTCAAATAGTGGGTTAAAGCCGTTGAAAAGATATGGAAAGTCGGTAGGTAGCACCTCCCCGAACTGAGCGAAGGTGATGCCGGGAGACTTCTCCACGTTGATGAAAGCAGATAGTACGTTTTCGGCGGTAGCCCGAAGAGTGTCGAGGTGGCAACCCGTGACCCTGTCGGCATACGCTGATAAGCTCTCTTGAGGGCCCAGCGGAGCAGTGACTAGCAGCAACATAATTAATCTTCGAAAGTTATCGGCGGGGATCATGGCACCACGGGTGGTCGCGGCGTGAGAGTCGCCTGTTTTAAAGGCGTCATCGATATCCAGGGAGTCCAAGGCGGCCATGACCAGCTCATCGTCGTCATCATCACGGTCATCGCCGATATCATCGCCGGCTTGGTCCACTGCAAAGCCAGGCACATGGCTCCTAACGCCTCCCTGGCTGGAATCCGCGTCCGGCACAAGTGTTGGGCTCTCAATCTCGGACAGCTTACGGTCGTACACGGCCAAGCTCTTGAACAACAGCTTTCTTCGGTTTGTGGCGCCCTTGGCAAGGACCTTGGTGTACCGCTCGGTCAGGATCGCAACTACCATAATGGCCTGCTCAAAGCCGAGGATGACGGGCGCATCTTGCAGGAAAGGGAAGGCGCCGATAAACGAGACCATGTGAAATACGACAGGCGAAACGGCCAGGATGTCAGGCAGCTCAAGGAAGCGCGCAATGGTGTCTTCCTTCAGGTAGCGCACATCGCCCTCACGGTCGGAGAGAGACCTGAAGTTATCCTTGAAAGAGTACAGCTCGAGAGGCTCATAGCATCTCCGCGCGAACTTGTTAGCCTAGGGGGATGGAGGATGCGTTAGCCGGTCTCTGACGGGGGGCTTGACGAGGGGTGCTTCAGCGTACGAGATGTGCTGTGAGCTCGGCTTTGGAGGCATGTGCAGCCTCGTGCGACGGGGTTTGGCCCATGATTTGCTGGGATGTGAGCTTTGAGAGCCATTCCAAGTCGGGCCTGGAAACCGCTCTATGTCATTGGTGATGGGGAAGGTTTCATTTACGAAAATTAGACGCTGGGAGGTAATCGACTTCGCTTCGCTTCACTTCACTTCACTTCACTTGGACCTCATCCATGCCATATCATGGCGTGACGTAAGCGTAACCTAAGTAGTGTACTATGTAAGCTTGAGCTCCAGGGCCGTTTCCGGTTAAGGTGCCGAGTGGGCAACAGGCACCCAGCTACGTTATGTACATATCCCGATTTTCTACATAGACCTACGTGTGTAAATGCATCTAACCATGAAAATAGGCTATATCCCGTCTTGGTCCGGTCGGGTCCGGTCGGGTCCACCTGCATCACTGGAAGTCCCCTCTTACTCAACAAACCCCCAAATTCTGTCGAGTAATGGCAAAAAGACATGCGCGAACCTCATTCAAAAATGCCCATTTTCTTCAGATTACATTGCATAAATGCATTCCTTCTATGCCCAGCTCTTACGTAAAGACGACATTCGATTTATTGTCGTTTTACCGCTCCAACATAATACCAGGCACCCACGCTCAAAACAGGGATCAATGCAGCAGATAGTGCCATGAGGCCTGCCTTTTGAATCCTGGGCACCAGAATCTCGTCCCCCATTTTCCTGAACTGCTCCGGCGCATTGCCCCTCGGGTAGCGTTGCTCTGGGATCGGATGGCCGAGGAAGGGGCAGATCTGCTCCCATCCGAACCCATCTTCCAGTTTCGCGACGAGGAGACGATCCCCGGGTGCCAGTGCCTTCGCCTTCTTAGACCTGTGCATACGTTAGATCACTCTTGTTATAGATATTGCCGGTTCGCGACAGCCTCACAGTTCCAACGTGTCGCGTCTTGATCCCTCGATACCCTCCTCGCTGTCGCACGTCTTGCTGTAGTAAGTTACCGTCTCGAGCACGTTGTGCAACGAACAGAATGCTTCGACGAAGGGGTCAACTTTGCGTATCGCCGACAAGGGAAAGCTTCTTGTTGCCGTCATCATGGGTCGCGCCGTATTATCCATCGACTTCGTCCAGGACTCGAGGCCGCGTTCCGTGAGGATAAAGCGCGCATTGGGGTAGAACTCGATGAATTCCTCGATAAAAAACTGTGGTATCTCCACTATGGCCTATACATCGGGGATCATAGTCAGGACTGCCGACCTTTCAACGTCTGCGGAACATCAGAAGCATATGTCACTCACTACAGAGAGGTTAGCAACGAGTCGCTCTTGGCGGAACGATAGAGAGATCAGTTCTCAAAAGTCACTTTCTGTGTGCTATACGTACCATCATATGCGGCGAGCCACTTGTCGAACTCAGCTTTACCATACGGCTTGCCAGCACGCAGATATTTACATCTCAATGCCTCCTCGAATAGAGCCATTTGGAGTTCACCACCCCTTACTACCTCCGCCATGTGATAAGGCTTGTAGCCAAGCATCTCCAATGCCTGGTATAGTGAGAAGGTCCCGACACTGTTGTTTAGATACTAGGTAATCAGTTCATGACATGCCGATCAATGGCAACTTGGAACTCACCGGCTCCGACTGAGGACAATGACCTTCTTCTCTCGCACCTCCTTAGGTGCTGGGAGCCTATCGATGAGGCGCGACATTTTGGGCTTGTTTAGGTCCTGATTGCCTACTTCATGTATCAGAAAGAAGGAATACCCTCTCGACCGGTCAAGTAACAGGAATTCTGACATGCAAACTGTTGATCAAAAGAGCGACATGAACGCCAAGACTAGATAATTGATGTTGCAATCTCGCGGGAAAATGTGTCATCTTGCAAGGGATACTTATACTACAACTATGAACTATTACGAACCAGGAAGTCTAATTAGCTCCTCAACCTAAGACGCTTATTTCTCACATGTAATCCATGCCATATATACGCGTTGTAGTGTAGACCGAACCATCATCCTAACCGTATTAAGTCAAGTTGCCCCCATGCCACTATCTAGCAATAGCCCTATGGTTTAAACCCCGGCGTTTAGAACCAGGCGATGGGTAAGCGTTTGTTCTCTTACTTTAGGTAGCGTATGGCGATTCGCCAGTTTCGCTGCCAATTACCTATGAGCAGGGATCTACCATCAGCAACGTGCGCTGCTAAAAATACTACTTGTAACCGACGTTTCCGGGATTTTGATTTTGATAGTATACAGTACCGACAATTATACGAAGCGGTGCTCTTCGAGTCAGCGATGGTCAGCATAAGCTTTCAAATCCCCAGCCACTTTATGCAAGCAGCCTCCAAACGCACTAGACTATATGTCACATTTCATTAGCCCGGTAGTTTGATGATGTGTTTTAATCAGTTTTGCGTTCGTCGTCTTGAAGCTTTAGGCGAAACGGCAGGCTTAACATATTAGCCTCGAAGATTGACTTGCATAGACTCCAGAGGCAAGCTACTATGCTATAAATGACTCGGGAGTGTACGATCAACTTATATGCTCACCATCAACGTAACCCCGCATGATAAGCCTAAATCAGCTTAGTAGTGTACATTGATAACTTCTTGGATTTCGATACTCATGGGCGACGGGTACCAGGGTCCCTTCCTTGCTGGAATTCCGCATCCTAGAGTCGAGAGTACTAGATTCACGATATGATTGTAGCTTGTTTCAGAGGCTCGCCTATTCCTCTTCCCCCTAGCAACATCTGAAAACCCAGACGCATATCTCCCCATGGAATATAATGCTACGGGAAAGTCTCATTAAGCTTTAGTTACACCTTCAGGTTAAGGGTAGAGCCAATTTATCCCCTGAGCTATGCGTGAGTCCCCAATTTATGCTTCCTTCTAATCCAAGCATATTTGATGCCAATCGCACTCCAACTATCGGCTACGCCGCTATGCCCGTCCTAGAGCGGTGGTTTGACTCGAGTCACTACAGTATCCTTAGTGTAACACTTTGCTGTGGTTTTAACTAACAAGGATAACAGGGGCCGCCTTCTACCGCGTGCTTACTCTAGACCGTTATACAAACTTTGGGCACCAATGTCTTCTCAGGATGTTCCCTACCTCACTGGGACTCGTTCTTTTGGACAAGACATCCGCCCTGGCGAGCCTTTGCGCAATAGTTCCTGATCCCTCAAGCGCCAAAGTTGTATAGGCGGAAATGGAACCAGAATGGGCCGATATAAATACACCCTGCGGCCATTCAAGGTATAAATGGTGGGAAAGGGGGAACTTGGCTACTTGTAAGTACCTTCTATACAACAAACTCTCCTTAGTCACGGAGCTACAGTCCTTTCACTTGCAAAAAGTTTCAATGCCCTGTATTCTATACTATTGTTGGTTTCCCGTTGTAATTAGTAACTGTACATGTTAAGAAGTACTCGTCTCCGTACAAAAGGATAGAAGCTCTCATTATACAATGGGTATTCCATCCAATTCATCACGCATTTCGAATGCTCCTGGTTTAGCCACGAAGGAGATATCTTTCCCCTACAATGTAGCAGCCTATCCACCCGACATTGTACCAAAGACGGAAATTGAGGTCCTAAGCCAAGAGATTGGGGAGGATGAAGCGACATACGGTATCCGAGTAGGGAAGAAAGTATACTATCTCACCATTATTATATCTTGCGGAGATGTGGGGTAGCGATCATATATAGGAAGTGGACAAGTGCACTTTTTAGAAACGATTACTAAATGTATATTTAAAAGATTTAACTATTTAGGTTCAAATTACTAGAAAAGGGTTTTTAGTGTAGCTATTTATATATATAATTATTTAAAGTAGGGTTAATTTGCTTTATATAGTGTAAAGGTTTGTATAAACCTATTTATTTATAATATACCCCTTAGTTTTAAAGCTATTTAAAGTTTTAAAGCTAAATAAAATAGAATAAATAAATAAAATAATTAACGAATATAATAATTATAAGGAGCAGTATATTCTTTTTATAGTACGCTCTCCGTATATAATAAAAGCTACGTATCCGTATTTTTATAATTTTTAAGTATAAGTTTACTTATTATTGTAAATATAGTTAGCGCTATAAAAAAGTAGTTGTTAAAGCAATTATATAAATATTTGTTTATTTTTAAAAAGTAGTTATAGTTGTTTACTATAATTATAAATAGCTATATAGCTTATTTTTAACTTAGTAGCTTTTTTTTTTTTTTTTTTTTTTTTTTAGCTTTTATAAACGCGTTTTTT